>JAVQJF010019660.1:0-66150 GCA_036023855.1 Gadopsis marmoratus | reverse complement strand
ACCTTGTTAATATGGGACGTGAAGCTTAGATCTGAATCTAAGATAACACCGAGACCTGTAACCTCTGATTTAATCCAGGGAGTTAATTTCCCCAGATTATCAGACTGCCCCAGGTATCAGACTTGCTTTAGGGCCGACAAATAGGATTTCTGTTTTGTCCTCGTTTAATTTTAGGAAATTATTGCTAATCCAGTTATTTATTGCCAAAAGACAGGTAGTAATGGAATTTACAGCTGCAGTATAATTTGGTTCAGCTGAGATGTACAGTTGTGTGTCATCCGCGTAACTATGGAAACATACATTTTGGTCTCTGATGATGTCACCAAGTGGCAGCATGTATAGAGAGAATAATAATGGTCCAAGGCAGCTCCCTTGTGCAACCCCAAAGCGAATGTCATGTTTTTGGGACACATGATCTCCAAGATAGACGCAATACTTTCTCCCTTTGATGTATGTAAAATGAAGTTTTCTAATTGATGCAATGATAAAGGTTCCATCTTGGCTGCCTGCTATAGTAAACTATAGCTGCCGTTTCTTCTATGCAGTGGCGTGGAAACAAACAATCCCAATCCCAATCCCACAATAGGATACGTGAACCGAGGAAAAACATGCAACTCTGAATCATCGGTAAGAAGAAACATTTTATTCACAAGTACTGTAAAAGTAAAACACAAGCTGCCATATCATACATTTATACACAGGGTTTGAAAATCCTATACAAAAACAAAGATATTCGAAAATATGGGTTTTGATATGAAATATGACCTTACTTATAATCATTTCTTGGAAAAAGGTCTTGGTTTGGTAATAGTTCTTTAATTTACGAGCCTAACCCCACATTAGTGAAAACTGAAGTTATTGTAAAAAATCTGAATGGTAAAAATGGAGTAGAAATCATTCTTAAAAATGATTAAAAAATCTCATGCAGCATCTTCAGAGAGGGCCTGAGAGAGTACATCTTTGTAAAAAAAAAAAAAGAAGAAGAAAACAAAGTCATTTTTGTCATAGATATAGAAATCAAACATACCAAAATACAACAAAGCCAGTTTGTTTTTCACAACAATCATTTTCACCGATCATCTTTGTTCTCTGTGTCAGCCATTTGATTCATAACAAGCACATTCTGGCAGCTACAAAGAGCTGATTTAATGATTGATTTTCCTAAACAATGTCACGATCATTTGCTCTTATCCACTGCATAATCTCACAGGAAACTAACAATTGTTGAGTCTTTGTTTGAGACACTGGATCAACTTCGCTAATTTGCCTATTTTAATAAAGAACAGGGGACAAAAGAGGCCAAACTGTGTTGCTGCCCTTAAGTCAGTATTGAGGTTCTTACAGTAGTTGCAGTAAGCGTATTGGAATGCATAGAGCCGAGGCTTGGTAGCACTTGAAAAAGCCTTGTATAAGAGGCCAGTAGACTTGTGCTATCTTATCTGTGCCTCTGTGTTTTTACAGCATATAGATAGCACCCAGTTCAAGCCCATGTGGAGAGAAATTGGGCTCACTGATGAGCACTGCTATCAGTGTAACCATTCATTATGTTATCCTCATAGGCTAGCGTAGGTACTCGCTCACTATCACAGTGGCCCTCTGATTGATATGTTTTGGCTTAATCTCTCATTTCCAGTGAGATAAACATGGGCAAGCACAGTGTGAATATACCCTCCATCCCCCAACATAACTGCTGCTCTACCGTAGTGCATCCACTGAGACCCATTTTGATCAAGGCAACTGGAGGAAAAAACATTCACTCAACCGTGCTAGCTGACACAGGCCAGCTGGCAGGCGAAGAGTGACGAAGAGCAAATGCAGTCCTTGATGAGATAACATAGTCCAGTTTGAAAATCTAGAAAACTACAGAACCAGAGAGTTAACGTAAGGCGCAAGAGGCTGAATGGACATGGATAAAATGCTGACTGAGGTTTGAAACAAGAGAAAAGGCAAAGTCTGGGAGCGCAATAACATTAGCTTATTGCTTTTTCTTTTTTCCTCTTTATTTTTTTCCCCCTTAAAGGATATTTGTACACACCACATAATCATATAAATACACTATACAATGCAATATAAAATATTTTTCATAAAAGCAATATGTTCAGGGTTTGCTTAGGTATGCTTAAGATACCTGCACCATGTGAAAAATAATGACTCAAATCAAAACAATAAAAAGGCACTTCCAGGTGTTGTTCATTGACTCTTGAGTAAGTGATGTCCACTGCCTTGCAACACAGACAACAGCGTTTGTGCTCACGTTTCGTTTCTATGCTATTCAAACCTGTCCTGGACAACGAGGCACTGTAGCTAGGTGGTTAAGATTTCAGTTTTCATGCAAAGATCCACTCTCTTCTCATCTCTGTCACTTCTTCCAGTGATATCTATTGACTAACGGCTACATTTCCTCATCCTTTGTTTTCTCACTTCCTCAATTCTCCACCTCGACTTTCTGTTGTCCTCAGACTTCAACTTCACGCAGTCCCTCCTGAGCACCAGGTGTTTGCATGCTGATGTCAAAGCAGGTCACCATCATGACATGGGACTTGCATAGATTGACACAGAACTCCAGCTCCTCCGTGGCCTGTGCCAAGGCCTCTAGGTACTCCGGAGACTCTCTATCCAAATTCGGGTCCACCTCAACTGTTGGAAAGAGAAATTAAAGTTTAGTTACATGGTTTATCATAAAAGATATTTAAAAATGTCAGCTTACATTAAAAGCACATTTAGCAGTTACTTACACTCTCCTATCCACTTGCTGGGGTCCATCATCAGTCGGGCCTTGGTGTCTTCCAGCTCCTCCAACAACACTTCATGCTTTGCCCTCAGTTCCCTCACTTGCTGTTGCCTTCTCTCCAGAACCTTCAGTTTACTGTTAAAATACTGTAGGCCCTGACAGACAAAGAGCGATTACTTACAGCGACCACGTTTAAGTTACTTCGACAACTCAGTTGACTGAAGTAGCTGAAAGTAAACTGTCAACTGAAGGTAAACAGTCAAAAAAAGTTCAAACTGGCACAGCATAAAGCAGGAAAACTACCAGTAAAAGTCATTCTTAAAAGTAGAATGGAGAAACCGATGGCTAATATATGTCATGCCGAGTTTTGTATTGTTCAGGTTTTGTAAAAATGATGGTTCCTCCACTGTGGGCTGAATTATGGTCACGGTTGCGTAAGTACTGGAAAACAGCCTGCGCTGCTAATAATAAAAATAATGACAGATTAGCTCACCTTGTCAACATCCTGGAATGGTTGCTGAAGACAAGATAAGGGGAAACAGATTAAACAAGTTACCATGTTAAACAAGGTAGAATATTTTATGAGCAGAATAGAGTATGTAAATACACACATACTGTAGACACAAGCCACTGATGCACATGCACAAGATTCCAATACTAATTTCAAAATAGTGAGGGAACATCACAGAAAAGCAATTTAGTCATTCAGGCAGTGTTGGCTGGGAGATAATTTTTTCCTAATTGAAAGTAAATCAAACCGCCATCTAGCTGATTTAATATCTTCTCTTAACAAATCCCTGTCTGGCTGAGCCAAACTTGTGCGATCAGTTAATTATCCACAGAGGAGGAGCCGGGCTATAAAAAGCGATCACGCGGCCAGTGATGAGTGCTAGCAGTGTGCCGATTTGGGCTGATGTTGGGCCCTCTTGCATTCATCGCACATTCCCTGACCAATCTTCTCACACCATCTTCTTTTTAATTTTATCCCCCCCACCCCCAACATCACCACCACCATCGTCAGCAGTAAGCCGAGTTATCACTCATATCCAAACCAATTAACCCTCGTCAGTAATTACCTCCTGAACTCTTGACATTCCTGAAGATCGCTGCCAAAATACCAAGCTCTGGGAATCTGAATACAGACAATTTAACTAAGGGATTTGCTACTGAGCTGACTGAAGGTCAGACGTCTGAGACATACCATTCCCGTCTTGTTCTTTAAAAAGAAACTGGGAAGAAGTGAGCTAAGACATTCCCACAACGCAAGGCAATGTGGCACACGTTGAGAGTGTATGGCATCAATGTCGCACATTCAAAATATTGCTGGGGCTTAGCGTGTGGGATTTTACGAGACCTAGACCCAGACATTACATTATCTAAAACAGGTTCAACAACATGAAACAACATGTATAACAAGTCGGGAGTGACCCTCTGCTCACCTCTGTGGTTTCCTCCTGACGCCGCCTCTGGAGTCGCTCCACATCATCGATCTCATACACCTTGATCTCAAAAGGCTCCTTCAGTGGTCCTGACATGGGAGGCAAGTCCACCCACTGGCCTGCTGTCCCCGCCTTCTTCCCCAGGGAAGAGGTGTCTGGCAGGGGTGCCGGGATAAGCCGTCTTCTCTGGAAGCCTATAAAGCCATGCATATGATGAGACAGGCACCAGTTATGTTGGTGAAATAAAATAGTGGTATTTGCCTGGATTTATGAGTAAATATGTATGAGTCTCACACTGACATGTAAAGTGATGCAAGTCTTTACGCAGGCCGGCCGAGTTGTGGCAATTGCATATTTATAAGGGTTACCAGAGCTACTATTTTGATGTATACAGCCCGAATAAATTCAAAAGCTGGGTTTAACGCACATGAATTCAAATGGTTTTATATACAAAGCTACAAAAACCTAGACCTGGTCACTGCTGCTCATGTTCAGTTCATCATATTTGATCGTTACACTGTTCGAAGTCATCTTGTTTGAAACATTCATTGTCATTTTCCATATACATATAAATAATATATGTTGCTGATTTAGGAGAAGAGAATAGCCTATGAAATACCAATTTGTGAATGTAATAAAAATGGTTTTGTAAAGTTAGTACTGCTATATGGCTAATTTCCTAGGAGAGAGCATTCATTTCTAGATGCTGTTTTAACGTGTGTAACTTCACAGGCAAGTATTGTACGATAGATCCCACATGCACTGTTAGTAGCAGTATGATATATTCATAATATTTGGGAATATTACCTATACTTTGGTAATTGGCACAAGTAAAACCCCAATACCCAAATTAGTTTCTCACCATTTGTTCTCTTCTTGGGATACTTGGAGCTTCGTGTTCTGCCTGAAGATGACATGCCGCTCTCGCTCATAGAGTCGTGGGTAGAGGAAGCACTGCCTGTGGCTTCACTGTCACGGATCATGCTTTCATATCCGCTGCTACCGCCACTGTGGTAGAACAGAGCTGTGCGGCCCATAGCTGGAGGCAGCTCTCCGCTCAACACACTACTGTTGTCACTGCCATGGCCACTGCTGTAGCGTTGAGGCCGTCTGGGTGCTGTAATCTTGCTGTATGGAGAGGGCAGCATGGCTATGGGGGATTTGTCATCACTCACGTTCACCCCGCTGTCATTCCCACTGTCTGAATCTCCTGAACCTCTCATGTGTTTGCCCGATATGTTGCCTGTTGCCAGTTCGCTCACACGGCTGTTGGCAGCCCTCATGGCCTGCTTTGTGCCCATAATAGTTCCCCTCCCAGGCTTACTGCTGACAGCAGCAATGGTTCGAGGAGCTGATGTCCGTCCTGATGGAGGGAGGTTGGCATTGGTATTTCTGGTCACAGGAGTCGCCAAAGATTTGGTGGAGGAGCTTAGGCCTTTGGAGTTGTTGGCTGACAGTGAGCGTGCCTTACTACCATTGACTGCTGCTAATGCTCTGGGATTTACAGAAGCTTTTACTTGACCAGGTCTGCTAAGACTTCCTCCACTTGGAGATGATGGACAGGTAGCTATAGGAGAGCTGGAGGAATTAGGAATCCCAAATCTTGGAATGGACTTGCTGGATTTGCCACTGCTGCTCCCAAGACTTGCCCCACTATTCTCCCTACTAAGTGCAGCTCTGGAACCTGATAAGGACAGGCTTTCACACCTTTCCAGGGACATTTGACTGCCATAATGCTGCCCAGCCTCTCCTCTAGGCCCTCTGGCCTTCAGGCTGGAGGTAACTTTGGCTGTGTTGAGGCTGGAGGTTTTGAAACTGGTAGAGTCTACTCTGTGACGTACCTCAAGCTCATCCTCTGATACAACTGCCCTTGTTCCAGAGGCCCTCCCTGCCTCCCCATATGCTGACTTTAAGGCACTTTGGGGCAGCAGGGTCTTAGTCTTATGGTCAAGACTGGACTTTCTCACCGGAGGAGGGGGAGGTGAAGTGCAACCAGGTTTAGGAAGATTGCTCGCTTTCTGTGAGTTAGCCTTGTTGTTTTTCCCCAGAGAGGAGAATTTAAGGCTTGTGGTAGATGCAATAATATCTTGGGTTCCCTTGTAGTCTGTGGTGGAATGGATGACGGACACTGTTCCAAGGGTGGTGGCACCTCGTCTCAGCTGAGGCATTTTGCTGGGTGGATTCTTACTGGCTGACTTCTCACAACCATCAACCACCCTCTGGGATGAGGAAGACCCCTGCACCTTGGGTGGGCGAGGTACACTGTTGCTGTTGTTGTTGCTGGATGTTTTGGAAGGGATGCCACTGGGGGGATTTCTGAGAAATTTGCTGGTGCTGCTGGAGTCAGAAAACTGAGGTTCTGAGTGGTTGTCACTGCGCTGCCAAGGATCCTCCTGCTTAGCCTCTTGCCTTGGTGGCTCTCTACTGTTGCTGCTGCTACTGCTGCTACTATTCGAGATAGATGAGGTAGGTTTAATCTTCCTGGGAAGACTGGAGTGGACTGTGGAGGGGCCTTGTGGAAGTTGGGAAGAGCTAAGCGAGTGAGCTTTAGTTATTTTAGATGTGAATCTGAGGGAGCCTTTGGCTGATTCCGGGGATGGGGGGCACTTTGTCAAGGATAGTTTGCTTGAGGCGGCACTATCACTGTCTAGATCAGAAAAACTAAATCCACTATCATTTAAGGAGTTCTTGGCATCTCTAGGAGAGGATACACAGTGGAACACATCCAGAGAATCAAAGTAAAACGTGGCCTCTGGTCCCACATGTTTGGCCTGTGGAAGGAAGACATCTGTAGAATGAGCCCCTTCACTCTCCAAGGTGCAGACACTAACCTCACTCAGCCAAGAGCTGATAGATGATCCCCTGCTGTCTATACACTCCATTGCTCCCTCCTGGAGGGGTGGGGCATTCAGCTCTGAGCTTCCCACAGTTGATGTGTAGGCATCAAATTCATCATTGATGCTGCTGATGATGCTGACAGGTCGGGAACCAGAGGCCAGGGCCTGAAGGGAGCAGTCACTGTTAAAGCTGATAATGCTGGACGGCCGACCCGTATCTACAATACTGCCTATAGACAGCTCCTCCACGACAGTGAACACCAGCTCATCCTCTCCGTTCAGCTCCACAGGCTGCTGCAAGGTGACAGTGGCTCTAAGGATGTCCCGATCCAGACATCTTTCCCTCAAGGTAGAGCGCAGCTGGCACACCTCCACTGGAGCTCTGAACAAAGGGGAAGTGTAAGGATCCCTCCGTTTCACAGCTTGGTGGCTCATTCCTACAGGAGGCATTCTGGTGCTGGATCTTTCCTCATTGACTGTATTTTCCTTGCTGGAATCTCTCTGCTGCGAAGGGGGTGGGGCTGGTTTCGGCAATGCTTTCTTGTTAAAGTAGACCTTCTCCCTCACCACAGGCTCATTATTGGGCCCTGCAGCAGTTGCTAGTTTGTTTGTGCTAACTCTGCTTTCTGAAACCAAGGCTTTCTCTCCATCAGCGCTGGTTCTGCATACATTTTGAAAATTTTTGTCTGATGGTGCTGTTTCTGCAGGTATGCATTGAGTCTTGGCATTGTCCACTTTAGATTTACTGTTGGGACTGCAGGATGGTTGTGTGGCAACAGATTTAGGAGATTGTTTGAGTGATATACCCTCTTGGATGTAAGAAATATTTGCTACAATCTTTGGTGAAACAGAGCCTTGGCTCTCCTTAGATTTGTCGGCCTTGGGACTAGCCTGGCTTCGCTTGCCTTCTCCAACAAAGGCAGTGGGTTCTTCGCTGCCATCTATACACTCCAGCCTCTCCTGCAGCTCTGCAAATGTGTTGCATTTAAAGAACTGGTCTCTGTCCAGAGGGCCCTCTTTTGCAGACTTCTTCCTGTTCAAGGAGGGAATGATTGGAACAAAGGCAGGTGGGCCTTCATTGTCACTAAGCTCCCTATCTGAAATCGCAGTTCCCCCAGGGCCCACGTAAATGACAGTATCACAAGACTGTTCACTACTAGAGGAGTAGTCTGGGTCACTGAGCATTGGGGGCAGGTCTGGGTCCAAGGCTACCGTCCGAGGGTGGAAGGGTCTAAGGTGGGGCGGCCGGCGGATCCTCCCTTCCTCACAGGAACTTTCCCCTCCAGATGAACTGGATGCATACTGAAAAGCAGAAGAGAAATTAGTCTAAAAATGATCTCATTAAGCGATGACAGTAATGTGATTCTATCTTCTTACAATATTAATGTAACAATACTGTCATTATACAAAACCATTTTACTCCTTATAATTTATTGTAGATTAATTTCTTGTTTCATAGTGAAATCAATTGTGGGGCAAATATTAATTCCTATGAAATTACCAGTCGATATTTATCTAAAAAGGTTAAAAGTGCACATCAATAGACACAAGGAAATTAATGTCAATAACACAAATTGCTGTATGTGGACTGCATTATAACCATGCCTGGGACCAATACCGAATAAATACATGCTGTCATTCCACCTAATTATGTGGAGCATATATTTCCCTAATCCGAGGAGCATTACACACTTCCTTGGGCAGTGGTATTGATTACATGATTATGTGTTGAGGAGCCGAGAAAAACTAGCTCTGAGTTACTGCACTAATAATCTTTCATTTGCAGAAGCATTCACACATTCATTTGCTTAATAGCGCCAAAATTGCAGGAGGAAGAAACATTTAGGAACTTGAGTCATGGCATGAAATATGATGAATTTAATTAAAAGTTTCACGTGCACATTAGGAATGTGACTTCCATAATAGCAACACTTAATAATGTTAAAGAACAATTACTCTTCTACTCATTTATAAACGAACAGCATTAAATAAAGCAAAGTTATCACAACAATCATTATTTAAAAGAAGTATAATTTAAAGTTCCTAAATGCAAATACCAAAAATGTACCACTATTGCTGTCACTGGATTTTGATACATTACTTGTTTATCGGTTTTTGCTGCATATGTTTGACCAGATTTAAAGGTGCTAAACAGTTTATCAGTGTACCTTAGATTTCTTCTTCCTCATGCGGTGGATGCGGGATGCCAGCTGGATAGTGGTGAGTGAGTCAGCGTAATTGGCGGGGGAATCGGCGATGTGGGCGATCATGGTGGTTCTGCAGTTGATGTTGCCAAGGGACTCCCGCAGCAACATTGTCAGTTTGCTGTCCCTACAGGGCATAAGGCATAGCCTTATTTAAAAATCACACAGCTAACTTGATTCCAGGAGGAGCCATCATGAATTCTCTGAGCTGAAGAATACTCCCAAAAGACGAATCAGTAGTTTTTTCATACTCGAGTAAATATAATATAACCTTGTGCCACCAGTGAAAGCTGTTATATGAACATAGCTTAACAAACTAGATAAACAGTCACACAGCAAACCTGGAAGACTGATGACACATGCAGCGACTTGCCTGAAACAATTACTTACAGATACAAGTTAACAGAAGATAAAACACAGTAAAAGAGTAAAGCTAATGTTAGTATATTTCTTACCTGTAAGGTACATGCTTGGCTCCATTTGCTAATGCCATGATGACATTTCCCAGTGCGTTTAGAGAAAGACATAAGCCTCCCCCTCCTTCTCTGCTTTTGCTCAGGACCTTTTCACAGCTCCCCAGGTCGATGAGGTGCAGCCTGCTCCGTCCGCCAGACACTGTGCCAACCACAGAAGAAGAACCAGGTGAGCCAAGCACAGACACTCCTTCTCTGAAGTCAGTTCCTCACGCACAGTGCCATGATGACAGGAGTGGCACAGCTCAGCCCAGACTAGACGGTGATTGTCAAAGGTTGTCTTATTTATTTATGAGTAAGATTCCCACACTGAAGTCATTCTCAAGTTGCAGCCAGACTGGTAAACTCCCACCAGATGTGTAACTCATGGTAACAAGGAGGATCCGTTGGTTAGACACATAAAAACAAAAGAATCCACTGCCAATCACAAACACATATACAGTCCCCCTCTGATGATTTAAAATACAGCGAGAGGGAATTGGCTGTCATTGTAAAAGTCACAGGGCTACACATTGTTATGTGTTTGAATGATGTAATTGCAGTGGCAGCAACCAAACATTAAACTGCTGTCAGTAAGGCTTCAAATCTTGATTCGCCCTTGACCAAGGTATAATAAATGCATACAAACACATTTCTGTCTTGCAGAGGCCACAACCAATTCATCTATAAAGACTGCAAATAAGGGACTTGTCTGATGTTCCATTCATACTTATTGTGCAATGTCCACATCATAACCACCTTATGATTATTCAGTGTGAAAGAGATGTCATCTTTGAAAGGCTATAATTAAGAGAGGAAATGTTTAAAGAAATGATACTAGTGTTGTACTCGTGTATACATGTTTCACACATTTGCTAGAATATGTGTAAAAGTGGTGTGAAATTGAACAATGCCCATATTAGCTTATTGCACAAGGAGGTGGCAACTTGTTGGAACACGCTAGAGCTGTAGATGTAATGGTACTAACTTCCACCCTTGCCGCTCTTCTCCATGCGGTACTGGTAAATGTGCAGTGTGAACAGCATGTGGGAGTTGCGTCGCTCCTCCTCGTCTGCATTGGGCTTGCTGGTGCTGCGTGCGGCAATGGCTGCATCCAGGAAGAAGGCCGCTTTCTCGGCCGTCGGGGCACGTAGCTCACTCTGATTCTGGAGCTGCAGGGGGGAGGAGACAGAGAACAGGGTTAGGGCACGAAAAGGAGACTACGCAGGGCTTGAGAAAGAGGACAGATGTGATATGGATACAGAGGGAAGAGAGGAAAGAGAAAGAGAGGGGAGTCGGTTAATTGGACCCCGGCACACATTTCTTGCCCATTAGATTGGGTCCCGAGGACAATTAAAAACAGCAGATATGCACACAGAGGGAGAAGGATTAAAAGAGGGATTGGTGGAGCAGGAGGCAGGGGCACCTCCCTCACCATGGACGTGATGATGGTGGTGGTGAGATACAGAAAGAGAGGAGGGGAAAGGAGGAGGTAGAAGAGAGAGAGAAGGCGAGGAGGGGGGCATCATGAAGGGAGCCCACATGTGGCTGCCAAGAGGAAGAGCAAGAAGGAGCTTCACAGAACTCCACAGCCTTTGAAGTCAGACTCCATACAGATCACACCTGTGAGTGCCTTCAAACCTACAGTCTTCTGCCATCCCCCAATAACGTGTCTATTGTGCGGTAGGGGGCTAGCGCTAACACAAGTGTAATAGATGCTGATGGATGCTGACAGGAGAGTCAATACAAAGGTAAGAAGAAAGCCATCAATACCACAGATGGGCTTGGTGGAAATTTAAAGCAAGGATTTCAGAGGCGGGTGGGATAGAGTGAGACTGACTAGAATGTCCTGGGAGATAAAATCACACATACACACATGCACCCACAAGAAAGAGTCAAGCATCTTTGGGAGAGGAAGCGGTAGATCAGAGACAGAGAGGGATCAATACTCAGGCTGAGTATATCCCTCAGAGAGAATGAATGGATCAGCGAACAAAAAAAGAGTGGAGAGGTGGAATGCTTCTCACCTGAGTTCCACAGATGGGATCCTCTCTCAGGTGGATGCCGGGGGATTGGCCCTCCTGCACGCTGCCTGTTGACACCTCAGACAGTAAGTCCTTCAGCTCCTCATCCTTCCCAAAGATTTCCACTGCAGACACTCGGACGGAGAAGCGCGTGCCTGTCTTCTCCTTGCGCTCATTGATGAGCTTGAAGAGCCAGGAGATGGCACAGGGCACAATGCCTAGGCTCTGAGTGGAGCTGTCTTTGCCAATCATGGTGTATGTCTTGCCTGGGGATGTGTGAAAGAGAGAAGGGGATAGAAGTGGAAATACTGTATGGAGGCCAGCTACACTAAAAAGCTACAGTAAAACTAAAATTACATTCTTTCATCAAGCTGTCTCAAATGGGCCAGAAGTTGACAAAGGAATAGACACTGATATTGGATATTTTCTGAGTGTTATTGTGTGCTGATTAAAAAAAAAATAATGGCTCATGTGGCGCTTTGGTGGTAATGTCCAGTACATGCCAAATAGAAATTCCAGAAGCAGTATTTCTGTGGGGAATTAAGGGTAGTGGAAACAGCAGCATCAAGAGAGCAAGCCCTTCAGCCTAAGAGCACTGGCCAGGCCAATTACTAAGATTTTAATTACAAACTGAGCCCTGAAGCTTGGATGCAGCACTTTAGCCCTCAGCCCCACCCCAGACTCACTTCCCATTCCTTTCCTCAAATCTCCCATTCCTTGACTCACCCCAGTGCACCGCTAAGCCAATTGTGAACATCAAGTGTAGCTAACAAAGAGCAATGAGAGTTTCCTTTGGCTAACCAAAGGCTCTTGTCTAATCTCTTGCCAGTGGAGGAGCTTACCGAGCTTGACTTGGCCGAAACAGAAGATGCAGCCGTCTGCACCGTTCACCACAGACTGGATGACCTCAGCTACTGTCCCTGAGCACACCTCAGCCTGTGGAAAACACACAGAGACAGCCCCCCTCACAGTCAATTTACAATCCAGCCACATCCAAGAAATACTGTAAGTAAGTGAGTAAACAATGAATCCAAAATGATGGCCCATAAGCTAAGCAGACATTAGGCATTGGTTACGCCAAATCACATTAACGGTTTCCGTATTTTTCATAACTCACGAGTGTGTGTGTTTGTGTGTGCTGCAATGTGTGGCTCATTTTTGCAAGCTGTTTCAGCATGGGTCCTCTGGGGCAAGGCTTCTGCAGCAGAGGCCGCTTCCCATACATCACACAGCAAACAAGGCCTCTAACAGCAGAACAGCTTGTTGTTACGGTTAGCCACCAGCAGTGCTGTCCCAGAGGCACAATCTAGCAGGTTGGACTCAGCTCTGCAGCAGCAGCATTTACGCTTTAACTATCAGAAGCTTACTTAGGAAAATACTTGCTCGGTGTAGGTAGTACAACAGGAGCTAAGGCTCTCTCCTCGGCTCTATTAGCTATTTAGGGTTTACTGCACCATGGGGAAATGCATAAAATATTTGACCTCAGGTTTTTAGGAGATTTTGCAGTGACAGACATAGATGCAATCATGCCATTAGGAGAACAGTCTGTTTGTTTTAAGCTGTGGAGCGAGCAAAACTGGTCTGCTCCCAAGTCACCATATAGTAAACATGTATCTGACCTTTGTCTTTGATCTCAGTGGGTATGCCTGCTGTGGGCTGCAGAGGTCCGAGGTTAGATATAGCTGGTCTATGAACGGAGAGGTTAGATATAACTGGATTGGATTCAAATCATTCCCCAGAGGGTTTAAAAGGCCCAGCTGTTAGGCCCATACTGGTAAGAATGCCCCCTGACCGAAGACAGGCATTTTTTCTCTAAGCCTCTGGCCACACCCTGCCAGCATAAAGACATCCCTTTGCCCTTGAGAGGTTGAATTCGCACACGACGCCTTTTAAATAAAACACCTACACACATATAGTACACATGCCCTGGTGGCCCTTACTTGTGAGGCATCCTGGGTAAAAACAGCATCGAAGGCGAATATCTTTGGGACGGCCACAGTGGCGGATCTCCTGTGTCCTGAACTGGAGTGTGGGCTGGACGCAGGGTCATAGAGGGTCAGCTGCTTCTTCCTGCTGTCCACTTTCAAGAAGGACTGAGACTCTGAGGAGTCCACAGCCTCCAGAGATGGGCAGATACGCATCATCACTTTCACCTAAAACACAGTGAGACAGATAAGCAGAGAGAGAAAATAACAAACAATGGACAGACGTACTCGGCAGAGAACACATTTTCCAGGTCCAGCACAGAGAAAGAAAATGTTACGTGCTAACTTATAAAGGAAACAGAAAAAAAATGTACGGTAGGCTTTCTGAATATAGGTTAGGATCCACACTGACAGCATGGCTCAGCTTGGCCCATTAATATCACATTCACTTTGTCAGAGTTGATGGACATTGAAGGTTACCATAGAAACACTCAGTCTCACATTGACTGGCGAACCCGATGGGTCACCACATTGCCTAATGGTGTCAGTGAAAGGCAGCAAGATGTGTATTGAAAGTCATAACAGAAAATGGTGGAAATGAACGTGTGTGAAGCGCCATGCTGGGGGATTATCCCTCTAGCGGGGTTGTTTTTCTGGACCAGGAGAAGCTCATCAGCATGGGAGTGCAGGAACATATGGCCCCCCTCTTATTCCACCTACTCACTCTACCTCCTTCTCCTCTCTCTCTCTCTCTCCCCTCTGTTGCCTGGAAAATGGCAGCTCCACATGAAGAAGCTCGAAGGCCACGCCGTTGTATTCTGGGGCTTGACTTTCATAAAGTGAGCTTACGGTCTTAACACATTCCACAGGTCATGGTACAGTTCACCATGCCTGCATCGTACGCTAAATAGGATGAGGGCTTATGTCTATAGGTGTTGATGTGGCTCTGCCCTGACAAGCCCATTCGTGTCTAACGTTATGGCCGTGGTTACAGGAGTGACATCACTCTGCCAGTTGTGTATAGCGGCACCTCGTACAAACAATGGCAAAGAGATTTCACCATTTTCTGCCTCTACCATGTTGCACAAATGTACCATGTGTGGTTTGTGTGGGCGTGGTCGTGCATGTGCATGTCAGGCTATATGACACCCCTTTTACAATCACCTCCTTTTGTAATTCTGACAACTCTACTGTATATTGCCTTGCAAACTGATGGTCAAAAATACACCTCTGCTATATCTCCAAAGGCACTGCGGAAATACATCTGTGACTGACAGGAGACATAAACGGCTCTTGAGATATGTATAGCAGTCTTTGGAGTCCCTGTCAAGTCCCTGAGTGTTTAGTGATACGCCTAGTATTATATCAACTGAACAGTTTCTATATCCTACAGTATGTGATAGGGAACTCAATCCTGGGCCATTTCCAAAGCTTCTTGAAAAAGTACCCATGATGCCTCTCAGGCATTGAAATAAAAACCTTAAAATATAGCTAACTCCCTTCCCTTTTTTAGGGAAGACTGGTTCACTCAGCGTGGGACTCTCCACCCTCTTCACGGATACACAAAAGGCCCATTCTTCCCCTCACTAGTATATAAATATTGCTACTGATCCAGGCTCCAGCACTCTGAAACAATGTCACTGGAAATCCCTTTCTTTCAGTGAGTGAATCCATCTTGAATTCTGCAGGCCAAGCGCGAACTCTCTTTATACTCCACAGGGGGCTATTATGGTGACTGACGTGTGCATATGTTCAGTAAAGTACATTTGCTAAGACATTTAAACTGGGCTTCCACATATGACTGCTGAGTCTCTGTCTGCCAGACAGAGGCTACCAGGCGAGCTAATGTCTCAGTTTTATTTATGTTGGCAGAGATCAGAAACTGGAGGCTACAGAGGATTGGCTACAGTATTTTCACACCTCAGACTCCCTGCTAATGGCCCCTGTTTCCCTGTCCCTTGATCACCCACAAAACCCATTAGTGTAGCTTGGCATTCCTCCATCCACTCAGCTGTCCATGCCTGAAAGAGCTGTGTCTAGGTCAAAAGTGAAGAAGTGGAAGTGACCCACATATGGTTGATGGAAACAAGACATTCACCCGAGTCTTGGGTTAAATTAATATGAAACAGACGCCGGCAAAGTCACGTAGGCTACAGAGAATTTTACTGCAACTGTGTTTCCACAAGCAAGAGAGAAACATGGACAAAGAAACAGAGAAGGCACATTGATGTGTTCGCTTCACAATAAGAAAACCTGAAAATCTGGCTTGATAGGCTTAGAAGAAGATCATAAATCTTGATTTCCACTTAAAAGCCAGCCCCTTTAACTGCACAGATGTACAGTATACTGCAGGTGTGGGCTTGAGGAGGCTTGTTAATAACACAGGTTTTTTATGAAGTCCGTGTGTCAATGGGAGATTTACAATATGTGGCAAAATCTCAACCGTCTGGATACCTGGCAACAGGAGCGAGCACTTCCCATCCAGGTGGGACCTAATCTTGTTAGGGGACTTCTTCTGCTTTATAAATACAGGACGCCAGCTCAGACAAACAATACCCAATAAACCACAAAGGAAGAGCGATGTGTTTGTACAGCTTTGTTTAATGACTGTCCTATTGCTGCCAGCCTGACTTTCATCATCGCACACTGTACCTAAAATGGAATTAGACATCCTGCTGTTAACGTGGCCGCGGATTTGTGAATTATAGTTTTCACTGTCTTTCTGTATTCAGACAGAGGAACACTGGCCTCACAAACGGAATGAATTCATGACATTCCAGGAGGCTTATCTGACTACATCTGCATGGACTGGACCAGACGGCACGCTGCCTGTGGACCAGTACGTCGCCACCCTGCATTCTCGCCTTCAAATAGGGGTCTGCGTGTATCTGTAAGTGTATATTTGTGTGTGTGTGTGGGGTCGGGGGGGGGTTATAGGCGGCTTACATGAGCAGAGCCTGTATGCATCTGTTGTGCATTACCTGTATTCTACGAGCATTGTGTCTTTTGTGTGTGCTGATACAGATCTGCACTCACCTTTCCCATCCCTGGGTTCTCTTTCACTTTGGACACGGCTCGGAGCAGGCATGGCGGGGCCGGGGGCGGCGAGACCTGCAGGATGCCACTGAAGTTGGTGGGGTAAATGGAGGGCTCCTGTGGGTGGAGCAGTGAGGGCTGGTGCTTCTTCCGCTTGGAGGACAGGTTCAGCTTCTGAGCTGCCCTGGAGAGGGGGACAAAAAATTGAGAATGAAGCTACACAAAGAAAACCACCATTTCATAAAGTTCATACATAACCAAATCGTTTTTTTGCTCAGGTGATGTTTTCATCCAGCGTGACACCCAACCAAGAACCTATTGATTTTGAATGTTTAGCTTGACATTTTTTAATGGATGTGCTGCAAAGCCTCTAGAAATCCCACGCTGAACACTGGAACATAAAGGTCAACAAGCTCCTTTTAGTTTCACAAAGTAAAGAAAAAGTCAGCAGGGGAGCTAAACTGTGCACTCTAAAACGGCTTTTCTTCCAACTCCCAACTCCCAACCAAGAAAGGTAATGATTCAGCCTTCCACTTCAACTAGAGCAGGTCGATTTCTCTTATACCTTTATTTTTGCAACAGAAAATGCAAAGCCAGACATGGCTCCTCGACTCTCAGGGACCAAATATAGGTCGTCATAGCGTCATGGTAAACGCATTTATCTTGCTCAAACACAAAACGTCTGTCATAGACATGACAGGTGAGGGCAACTGAAACACTGCCCTGTGGGATCTAGACATGTCTATCTCTGTTACTTAAGCTAAGCAATTATGACAGAGTATGTACCCATCGTTTAAGTCAAAGCTTGAGCGTGTACTATATGTTGGCAGTTTTCATCATTTACATTAGACAAGTTGGCCAGCAGCAGCAGATGAGAGACAGGTAGGTAAAACCAACGATCTCCTCTACTTTAGTGGTATCTACATAGACAAATGTTCACCAAAGCGATTCTGCTGGTCTGGCACCTAACAGAACCCTCTGCTGTAACTGATTCCACCTTTATGACAGTCCTCTAATTAAAATACATTGACATCCTGGTTTCTTGTCTCCCAGAGTCAGTGCTGAGGAGACATATATTGGTCACAGGGCCAATTGAGTGAGGCACATGCACTCCTTTCTGTTTAAACTACTGCAACTCAAAGGACAGCACCAATATTTCTGCACGGTCTGCAGGGAATCTGGCCAGACCTAGAGTGGTTCCAGGTAAGGCATCGCCCCTGGATCAGCTAACACTGTACCTCAACTGGAAATTCAAGGTCAGGGAGGAAAGTAATACCCCAAGGAAATCCAAATGCACTCAAATGGTTTTCACTGAAGCAGTCAGATTACAGAGAAATGCAGGGAAGACAAAGGGGCAGTTGTCAACATGAAGGAAAGAACGGCATGGAGAATGAAAGAAAATTGCAGCGAGAGATTAAAAGATGAGAAATCTGCAGAGCAAGGGATTTTAGGAGACGTAAAAGAAGCAGAGCGTGTGAAAAAGAGAAAGAGGGATCAAGCAAAAAAAAGGGGCAGATCTATGTGTGTCCTGGTGAGCAGTAGTTTGCTAATAGGCCAGGCTGAGCTCATTAGTCCAGCTCTGGGCTTCTCCGGACAGGACTGGGTGGGCTACTGCCAAAAACACAACCTCCCCTTCCCTCTCCCCGCATCCTGGAGTGACAACCGGCCCCCCCACCTCCTCTTCTCCTCAACACTCCTCTCTCCACTGTAGGCCCCCCTGCAGCGACAGCCCAAGAGCACAATCAGGGAACACACTGCCGGCTGATGGAATAATTATTGCATCCAAGTAGGCTACAGGAGAAGGCTCTCCCCAGGGAGCTGCCTATGTGTGATAGCATGCGAGACGAATCGTGTGACTGAAAAAAATTGAGATGGAATAGATGGATGTGAGAGGGAGAGAAAGAAAGGGGAAACTACACCCGAGTACACGTGGCTGTGTGTGACTACGTGTGTGTGTGTGTGTGTGTGTGTGTGTTCGTGGGCTTGTGACTGTGTATGCGCATTTATGAGAGGCATCTGCAGCAAATTCATTCAAGACAAATGTACCCTGTCTCTCCGTCTCTGTCTCTCACTCGCTCTCTCTCACCTCATTCTGTCTCTTTCCTCTTTCAGCAAAGAGATCAATCAAGCGTCCGGAGTCGCCGTGAGACACCATGAAGTCAAACAAAACGACACTAGACTGATTTATAATTGTGTTGACCAGTGAAGAGTGCTCCCAACCTAAACTAAAGCTGAGCTTGTAACCTTGAGGTTTAATCCAGGCTGCACACTGATGATCGGTGCACACGTGTTCTTCAACGAAAGGTGAGAAAAAAGGATGATATTGCTGGGGTTTTTTTTATCACCACAGCCACATGTACACAGGGAAATTAATTGCTTGTCACATTCTCTCTCTACCTCTCCCTCCCTCCTCCTCTCTTCCTCTCTCTCTGCCTGACCCAACTATATGATCAGTCAATGGCAAATAGGCAGTGAGGAGAGGATCAGATTTCTTCGCCCACCACAGCTTGTCCACCTGTTCACTCCCAATCTCCATGCTAATGAAGCTGTTTCTCTACACAACTTTGTTGTGTTCTATAGGACCTGAACCAAAGGTCTGTTTCAACATGCACCAATAAGAAAACGCCAGTATGGTGTACTTACAGCTCTTTCCAGTCCATTATCTAGTTTATGCTTATAATCAAAAAACAAACAACTGATAGAGTTCAACTCTGTGGTCCATGTCTGCGTTGTCACTGTTCTCCATTACTTGCACATTTGGTATGCCGGCACAGTCTCCGAGAACAGAGTGAGGCGGGGCTGCTCACTAGTTGGGGCACAGGGGTCCTCTTTGCTCCGATCGCAATCATCGAGGTTCCACTTGATTTCACAGACGTTTGCACGAAGCTGGGGGGGCCGTGGGAGAGCCAGGAGGAGGAGGCGTGGGCGTCATAGTAACTAAATGGAACAAGCGCCAGGTGGGGCAGGGTGCAGGCGGACAGACAGGATGGAGTACCCTGCAGAAAAAAGCAGTAGGCTCACAGTGAGGGGTGCGGGCAGTCCAGAGAGCTTCTTAAATTAGGAGGCGAGGATCCAGTCAGGCTGAGGAGGAGCACCTCCCCTGTTCGTACGCCACTAAAGCACCTCCAACTCTTTCCATGCCTCAGCGCAAGAAAAAGTTCAACGTCAGTTCAGAGATGCAAAAAACCAGCAACAGCTTGCTCTCCAACTCAGTTTTCCACTCCTTCTTTCACATCCGATTCTGCATCCCACAGTCTCTCATTCTGTTAATCCACTGTGTTGCTGTGAGTGGCTGCAGGTCCTGATGCCCAGGTCCTTAAACAGAGTCTCTGCTGCCTACATGCAGGAGGAGGGGAAGAGAATTAGCACGCCTGGCTGGGCTGGAAGATTTTCTTTGGGTGGCTGAGAATGAGGAGAATTCCTACTCCTGTTCCGCGTCTCGGTCCTTCTCCCGCTATCGGAGAAATGCTGGCAGCTGTCCTGCCGTGCCTCTCCCTGCCTCTCTCTCTCTGTAACACACACACACACACACACACACGCACTCCCTCCTCTCTCCCTGCCTCCCTGCTCTCTCTCTCGCTTTCTTTTCTCAGCCCAGCCCCCTTTCCCTCCAACTGCCAGACGAGGTGTCAGCGCTCGATTGCTGGCTGCTCGCGGCGCAATTTGCAAGTACTCTCTTTCTCTACCCCGAACCCCCCCCCCACACACACACACACGTATGCACTCCACCACACGTCACATGAATACTTAATGCATACAGGAGCCTTCTCTTCTTTTAGGGTCCCACACTTCAAACAGATTTGGTTAGTATGCCTACAGTGCATGCATGTATGAGCGTGAGTGTGTATGTGTGTTTGTGCGGGTAGTGAGTGTACACTTGGGCACATTTGTATTTCTTGCCTCTGTTGAAGGATGTAATTAGCCAGATGAATGAGAGTGTTATTAATCATAAGGAGTGACACACTGATAAGGAAGGATATACTTAAGAGCAGAAAGATGGATTGCCTGAGTGAGCGATGCGCTGACTCAATTGGAAAACTGAGAGAGATTAAAAAAGCATGGGAGAGAGAGGGAGAGGACAGACAATGAACAGATGACATCTCAGAAAGGCAGATTTATGCTGGCCAGTGGTGAAGAGTGCAGTCAGTCAATGGTCAAGGGTAAAAAGGGGAATGAAAGCATGTGAGTGGGCGAGCGCCGGGGTGAGAGTACCCTGTATTCCCTGTGCTGCCAATTTACCAGTAAGCCCTCTCAGCGCCCAACCAGCCAGCCTTGTTTGAAAGGCTGCTGTTTGGCTGCAGAGTGCCTACTACAACGTATCAGCAGACAGAGTGGGTGTGAGACTTGCCAGATGAAAGTACATTCAGCACAAACACACACAAAGCTCTCTCTGCCTCGCTCCCTCTGACACAGTGCCCCTTATTTGAACTCCGCTGGATTAAATTTGGAGGCAAAAAAAAGCCCGTAAAATAAAAACCCACCACTGCCTACCTATTTGGAAAGCACAAGCAGTTTGATATATCACATAACCTTTACCTTCCTCCTTGCCACAGCACGCTTACCTCTGCAGTGTACCCAATTTAATTTGCCTGAGGTGGGCTTATTTTAAAGAGCAAGATCCATCTCATGAAGCTTTGCCACATGCTACTTTTACACGGAATCCCTTTAAATCATAACTGACAACAGCTGATGAGTAGGAGACAATACTGATGTGGACATTGGTCACCTTGACCGTGCAACCAGTAATTATTGTCATGCTCATTGCTGCTATCGTCAGTGTGGTTTCAAGCGTTATATATGAAAATGAAGTAATAATATGGAACAGCCACAATTAGAACTGTCCTGATAGCCCTTCGGCTCCATCACTGTCTCCTTATGAACAAACATTAGGGACAGTTAATGATTGAAATATATATAGAGACAAAGCAAGACAGGAAAAACAATGTCTTCCTTTGTTCAAGAAAGGACATCTAGATTTTGTCCTTTCCTATAGAGGGAGTGACAGTGAGGGAGGAGGCGAGGAGGTCAATGACTGCAGAACAGAGAGAGTGGACAAGCTGTGTTTGTCCACTGCTTTCAAAGCTTCACTTTGGCCTGCTGTCAATAATCGCTCCAGCCCTCTTTTCAAGCTTTGTCAAATTAACAAGAGAAATTCCTCTGCCCCAAAGAATCATTAGCTGGCGCGGCCATTAGCTTGTTTGTGCAAATTTGTCTCTGTTCTTTCGGCCAGCTGTACAGCTCTTTAGGTAGCCCCTTTCTGTGGCTAATTACCATGTTGGCCACATTTACTATCCTTGACATTTCCTTTCTGTGATTCTCCTTTTTTTCCCCTCAGCAGACAAGATAAGGCTGCTCTGGCCATTCATGCAGCGATCAGTGGGTCTGATATCAGACTGCTTTATCCCCCCCACAGTGAGTCTGCCTCACGCTGCTGCTGATTAGCAGGCCGGCATAGCTCTTCATGAATGGAGATGGGAGTACTGGGCTCCAGCCAGCCTCAGCACCATGCAATGATAATGACTACAGCACAATGAGTCAGGTTTGCTTGCTGCCGGAGACATTCACAATTTATCCCGGACTCAGTAGTAAAGGCGTTTGTGAGATTTTTGGAGATGGGTGCATGAAACCATGTTGCTGTGTGCTGGAGACATGGCCAAGCCCAAAATGCCATAGCAGCAGATGGCCATGATTGATTGGGCTGCATGTGTGTTGGTCTATCAGGTGAGGTGCTATGTTTTGAGTCATAAGATAATCAATAGGATACCTCCCCAGAGCTAAAATCAGTACACACTGTCTTATTGATGGGCTGCCCTTGACACGATCAAACAGCCCTCTGCCCCAAAGGCGTGGGGGAATAACATAAATCTACCAACTGTTAGAGAATCATAGACTTAGTTCGGTTAAAGCAAGTGCAATAGACTTATGTTCTGCATCCACAGTGAAGACAGACATTGCTGCATGGTTTGCTCTTTGTAACATTTGGGTTGGATAAAAAACAAATCTGTATCTCTGCTGCCTCAATGGGGTCAGGGTTACCTTAGCTTCAGCGGTGATTAAGCGACCATGACATCAGCCAGTGAACACAAACTCATATGGTGCACAGACAAGGGGAGATGATGTCATACTCTACCAATCAGCCATGGCAGCAACAAGGCCCACCCAGGCTAGATTTAATAGCGAGGCCAGGATGCCGATCATTAAGTATGAGACAAATGCTTCCACATAATCAAACACCTTTTCTCAGAGTCAGCTATTGTAGCTCTATCTAAATGGGTCAAAGACTGTTTGCTGTGTGTCAGTATCCCCTAGATGTATGGCCATTCATGTATAAATATATGCATTAGCCCAACACTAAAAGCTGAGGGGGTGGGCACATAGGGTGGGCTCTTAAAATAACCAAAGTACTATGCGGATTCGGGTTACCTGAGACACAGCATTCACCACATGGGGACAATAACAGAGGAACAGGCTGTTGAATGTATGACAAAGCTGATCCAGGCCTCCTGTGTGGCACTGAGGTTTAGTTTAGCCTGTCTCCTTTCTAAAGTCCCCCTGCAATCAAGGGACCACAGGTATAAACATTAATTTAATTTTTCTCACTTCCTTTCCCTTATCCCAAAAAAAATCACTCAAAACACCAAATGCCTGAGGCTGCAACATTCTGAAGACTGATTAATCTACAAATGTGGTTCAGCAAATGTTAATTGTAGCAAAAATGTAGGATTTTACTTCACAGAAGAAGCTGCTAAATAGGCTCCCACCTAGAGATACAGAAACAGGCATTCCCCTTCTTGCTGTCTGGCTGTCTTATCATTCAGATTCAGATTGCCATCGAGCAAAACCCAGATCTTTCCAGTCATTTTGAAAAATGTGTTTCCCGTCTCCTTCGGCAGCCCAAGATACATTAAAATGGAAAAGAGAACCAACAGGCTTATCTGGCTGTCAGTTGAATCTTATCAATCCAAAGCTTCAAAGCTTTCAACTGACTGCCAGCCTGTTTCCTCCTGCTTGGCTGTTTTAATGGTAGTCTCAAGGTAGAGCTCCTCGCTCCTGTGTCGGGTTACACAACAGCAGTTTGCAGGAAGTGACCAAACACCTCCATGCTAGGATTAATAATCTTCCTATAAATCCCCAAAAATAGATCAACGGATCTGAGCTAAACCAGACTGTAATGAGTGTGATGTCCAGTTAGCTGAGCAACATCCAGCCAGGGACGTTCCAAACACATTGGACCAAGGCCTTTTAATAACACCTCTTTGTTCCAACAAGGTGTTCAACAAGCCTTTTGTTACTGCGCAGTGTCTGGCCTTGGACACAGAATGCCAAATGGGGCATAATTTGTGAGCTGACTGCCCAAGGCTGCACACACATCTTCACTGCACCAATCCCCGGGCCAATTAGGTAAGGCCAAATGCATTCATGTAACATCTGTGAGTACAATGTGCTGTCATAGAAAAGAAAATATTCCCCCCTAAAAAACTCATGATGTCTTGTGCAGCTGACTTGTCACATTCATGTCAGAGATTCAAAGAGTTTGTCTTTCAGAGCAAAAGAGAAACATGCAGCTTTGTGTAAAAAAAAAAAAACAACCCTAAATTCTACCCGGGATTTGTGAATCCGTTCAGTCACCATCTCCTCTGAACTCTTTTGAAACGGTATTGGACTGAGGTGGAAAATGGGGGATTAGGGCATCCTCTGGAGAATAGCTTGAATAACGGGAGATCATTTGAAGCACAGGGGATGAAAGAAAGGGTGTGAGAGTGTGGAACAGGGAAGACAGCAGTGCAGAGGTAAGGATGGCAACAAAAAAATAATAAATTAGAGCTTACGGAGATGGAATAGGAGAAAGAATTTCCAAATACAGACGAAGGAGGAAGAGAGACAGAAAGAAAGAGGCAGTGAGCGAGGGAGCAGCAGGGTATACAGCCAAGTCCTCTCTTCGATCAGCGGGCCTGGCTCTGTGCCAGCAAGGCGCTGTCCATGAGGAGGTAAATCATTTTCTGCCTGAGAAAGAAACAGGAAAGAATTATCGTTGGGACTATGCCACAGCCAGCTTGGAATTGCTTTATTCCCAAAGATGGGAATCCCCAGTCGGCCAAGAATAAATGGAACAGTTGGCGTCAAAAACTGTAAAAACTCATCAATATTCAAGAAAGCCTGGTTTGGTGCTGCAGTGGATTTAAGCACTGACTTTTATCAACACAGAGGTAAACACGTCTTCTTAAGTCATTTTGCTCTGATTTTGTTGTAAAATGTCAAGGGAACCATGTTAAGCTGGTTTATCTTCTATGCCTTTGGACATCAGATGAAGAAGAAAAGGTTTGCGCCAACGGACTCACTTTCCAAAGGATGGTGCAAAGAAGGTGCTCTGTGTCTGTGCAACATTTAAACCCTTAAGAACGGAGGAGGGAATATTTTAGTGCAGTAACACTCCACAGGACTGTGTCACAAACCCTTCTTGCGGTAACACTGGCATCTAGTGTTTTTGTGTTTAATGCTCTACCCATAAAACATTGCGTCTCCAAACACCCTATACCCAGAAGCGTGGGGATCGGGGGAGTTGGTGGGTGTGTGACTGGGACAAAGCTCTCTTGCCAAGTTAGGGACTTAAGGAGGACTTAAGACAAGCAGAGGAATGACATTTAAGAGTAAAAGTCAGGGGCTATAATTCTATATACAGTTAATTTTATTGTTCTTCCTAGCATTCAGGACCACATCTTGCTAATATGGCCTTAATTAGCTTGAACGTTAGGCCATGGAGAGGTGAACAAAGCAGAGGTCATTAGCTCTACAGGACCCTTTTGTCAGTCAATGAGATAAAGGGCCCAATTTAAGGCCCCTTGTGGAAAGAATTGGAAAAACCTGCAATGAGAGTCAAAGGGTCCTCAAAAGGAAAATCTCCACCAATTGACCCTCACTCGTTTACAAGAGGATTCCAGAAAACTGCAGTTTCGTATGCAAGCACGGAAAAATCCTCAGCTATTACGTCAAAATTGGTTCAGGCAGCAAAATTAAAAGTCTTGGAAAAAGATTCACTTTTCAGCTGATGGGTGACAGACGATAATGAAGACATGTTCTTCCCTGCTCTGCAGACTGCAGCCTCCCCACCCCTGGCTCTGCTGACAAAGATTAACAGCTGCTTTCATCTCCTTCAGTGCATTTACTCTGCTCCTCAGACACTGCTCCAGGTATTCTGCTATGCTCTTCTCCAAGGCTGCAGAGAATGTGGAATAACTTCACATTCTCAATACACGTGTTGAACTCCGATTCACCCACCATCCCACCCATGTCTTCTCTTGAAAGCCTCAGGAAGGCTGTACTGCTCTGGGCAAGAACTCTTGGCACTCACATCAAGTCATCATTGGCCGAGTGATGTTTCCGGCCTCAGAAATCTGTTGAGTACACAGTAAAGGCAGGATATTTCATATACAAGAGACAAATGAGGACATTTATTAACATGGAATGCCTCCCTGATCAAATATAATGTCCTCTTAGATTAATAGATAACACCATATCAGAATGGAGAATAACTTAAGAGCATGATGAGAGTGGGAGAGACAGACAGAGGGGAAGGAAGCCAGCATACTTCTGCTCCACTTCTCTGCTTCATTAATCACTCGCTGCCAGGATAAGACACCTAGCGATTATTTATTTGCACTTCTCCACACAGAGGCTATCACAACAAACAGGCCCGCAGGCTGCTGAGAACATTTGGGAGTGATTAATCAGTGGGCCGTCCGGAAAGACAGAACGCTGGGGGAGGGGAGTTCTAACATGTGTTTCTTAATCTTTCATCTATATTCAAGTCAATAGGCAACCTAACAAAAAGTAGAAGGGGTCCAAATCAAGTGAAATGAGCTGTCAGGGAGATGGCCACAATAGCAGATCTCAGAGTAGAGGATGACATGGCACATCTTTAGATGGAAGGAAGAAATGATCACTTGGATCAATAAACACATCACAGCTGTATATAGGGAAGGGGAATACTAATCGAACTGCACGGGGGAATGTGTCCCTGAGAACAGCCTCTGAGACGTTAGTGACTACAACCGCATTATTCCAAGTTAAGCAGTTTGTTCTGTGTCACACACTCATAAAGGCAACCTCGGAAGCACACACAGTAACCCACACTGGGCCACATAGAGCGTATGGGGATAATGGGATCTTTAGCACAGTGCAGCTGGCTCTCATGTGCTTGGTCGTGAACCGATTACAGGCAATAATCCTCTCCATTCAAGAAAATGTGCATGCAGAAAGCAGCGACACAAGCCTCCTCGCTACTTTTAGATAGATATGGTGGTTTTGCACTGGCTGAACTGTTTGACTGGACAAGAAAAGGCAGAGGGCATAATATACCCACACAATATCTCTTCATATTTACTAATTCCCCACTAGTATGTACATTGTGGTGCAAATATGATGTGGGCGCACTTTTATGATTCCCCTGTGTCTTAATGTGGCTGATTGTGTATTTATTGCACCAGTCTACAGTGAAGCCAAAGGTTCATTTTATTCATTTGCAGATAATAAACTCTGTCAACAATATACAGTAAGTTTCATCAGTCTCAACAGTCTCATAATTCCTTGGTTTTACTTCCCCACAGGTGTCATTTGGCAGTCTGAAAAATCTTAATCCCCCAGCAGCCAAGCCACCTCTTAATGGAAATAAAAAACAAAAGGCCGTTTGATGATGGTGCAACGTTTCAGCAATTGAGGCTGTGGGAGATGAGGTAAACACTAAACCACCTGTCCTGATAATAGCCTTATCCTCAGTGGTAATCTGAGCTCCATCCGTAAAAGCTGGGCCCTCCCTTCCCACTGACAAACAGAAGGATAGGGGTGCTGTACTGTATGTGTGTGTTTCTGGAAAAAATAAATAAAAACACTAGTGTTTGGGGAAATCAACCTACCACCACTGATTAGGCAGCTATTATTGTTATTCATGCTGAATGGAAGGCCATGGTGAGGCTGAGCACTGAGGAGCAGTGATGCCTGAGAAGCCCCACCAGGAGCCATCTTTGTTTCTCTGGATCGTAAGACATAACAGCAGCTCATGGGAGCAGAGGCCACAGGCTCTATTCTGCATCTGCACACAATAGGTCATAAAATTCACATTCCCTGCCACCAGCTATTACAATTCACTCTTTCTTATTCCACAGCACTCTCACACTGTGTCTCCACGTCAATGCAGAAGCGACTGCGGTTGTAATGGCAAAGATAATAGACTCCATTTGCATGACACCTTTCACTGAGGGACATTAAAGAGGTTTAGATGGCATCCCTCAGCCCCCACAGGCATGATGCATAATATCCATTCAACAGGATGATGGTTAGAGAATTGAGCAAAGTCGAGCGTGATAACTAAACACTAATGCACTGGTCATGGAGCCCTGTGGGGAACTATCAGTCGTTATCCAGTTGAGGAATGCCCAACGTAGGAAGGCAAGCAGAGCTGGAAATAGAGGGCACGACCTCTCTAGCCCACACTCAACTAGTTGCACACAACCTGGCCTTTTTCATCATCCATACCGACATACTGAGAGACAAAGGCAGCCCTCTGTTAGGTGACAAGCCGACAGGAGAGAGGTCTATGCTCCACATCCTCTCATTTCTCAGCATGTGAAAGGGTATCTGTCAGGAGTGGATGGCAGTGATTTCCCTTCTCCCCGGAGGGCTTAGTACACGTGGACCCAGGGTAAGTGTACAGGCTCGAGTCAGCGCTTCAGCTCTTTGTTTGTCACCCCTCCCTTCACTGCCCCCCTGCAGGCTATGCAAGTGGGCCAGACAGACTTCCTGACTCAGGGATTTATTTGGGGGAACAGAGGAAAGGGCACTGGGTTATCCCACACACAAGCTGTGACTAACCCTCTGCTTCTCTTTTCTCTATCAATGGAGCTGTTTGCCATTCTTGATGACAGGCACAAGAGAGTCTACATTGCCCGTCACCCTGGTGCTGCAGCGGCACAGCGCTATCTCACCGTGTTATCATAGCCCATGGAAGAGGCAGGCACCCAGAAAGAAGCATGGGAACTTCGAAGCAAATTCTTCTGAACACAGATTATGTGGCGAGCAACACGCAGAATCCAAATAAGAATTTCTCATGCAATATTCAGTATTTATTCCTGTGCAGCATGCAATATATGTGTCACTCAGGCTGCCTGAACATGGACTTTCTGTGGTAATGCTATATACAGTGAAGATTAAGTCTGTATCTGCATATCGGAAAACAATTATGTTAGTTGATGATAGGATTATGGAGGATTATGAGTCAGAGAGAGGCAACATATTGCTGTGAGTGGACGAGAATGTGCATGAGGGTAGTGGGCTGTGTCTACCTTCTGTAGATCCCTGAGGCTGCGAGGCCAGACTAGACCTCCATCAACACCGCAGCCTTGATGACGTCTGACAAACCCAGGTGTGAAGCCATCCAAGTCCTATCTACATGGACTCAGATGGTGCTACCACTGTGTCTGCCGCTGCATGGAGGCAGCCATTAGTCCCATCAGCCTGATTATGGCAGCAAAATGCCAGCTGGTGTTTTATCCAACAGTAAACAAAGACAAATACCACAGAAGAGCTCAACCATCCCAGCTACCACCCACTCAATACTTCTGATGAGCCATTCGCTGCCCTGGGCATGTGTTGCTCAGATTCAACAGATTGATATGAATCAATTCTCATTTGTCATTCTCTGGAGGTAGAGGTGGTATTAACATTTCAGCTCCACCGTGGCTGTTTCCTCAAAATGGGGCCAGCATTTTCAGCAGTATGTTTTCTGCCATGCTATACATTCTGCTCACACTCTCGCTTTGGTGGAGGAATCCATCTCGCTGTGGCTTGACAACAAAACCATTACCCTCTCACCTCCAGGGAGCAGACAGTCCAACTCCGACTGCACAAAACTGCACATTCCACAGAGCGGAAAAGAGAAAGCGACACAGAAAGAAAGTTAGAGAGAGGTGGGGGGGAGAGAGAAAAGACAATAGGCAATGCAGCTCAACAGACAGAATAAAAAAACTGACACACAAACAGCTGTGCACACATCACAAACACACGCACACAACAAGAGTACCAGGCACCCAAGTGAGCTCAATGTTGTCTGTGTACAGCATAACCTACTTGACTCCCATGGTAGTGAATCAAATATTCTTCTCCACAGGTACAGACCTCCTGCTTCTGATGCTGTTGCACGCCTTCTGAATGACAACATTTACAAGCACATTTGTCCCAGGCAGCTACTGTCCTGCTCTGTATCTATATCCCCCTGCCATGTGGGCCAGACCCACAGTGCTCACTACACCCCTCTTCTCCACCTTATCTGTCCTGCCTATTTGTCAGTGACAGAGATCCCTGCTGTCAATCACAGCGCAGACAACCAAACACAGCACTGTCCTGCTTAGTCTGCTTCGAGCCTCTCTGTATTGATCACCCCTGTTAAAGAAGTTAGAACTACTGTTTTTCCCCCAGCAACGCATGGCATCACTGCCTTCTTTACAAATGAACAGAATAGACTCAGAAGACAAGTTCCTCATGGAAACTTCAAATTGTACAGCGACTGGACAATGAACTTCAGCAAGTCATTCGACATGTTTTGTTCAAAACAAGCATGTGTGATCCTGCAGTGTTTGCACTATGCAACACTCATTACTGAAGATATGCTTGTCCCTCCCTCTGACTAAATTATAGTCCAGTGGACTAAAGAGGGCTATTTCAACTTCCTGATTTCCAATCTCCACTTTTCAAAGAAAAATCAGTCACATTTTATTCCCACAAGCTAATGACTTGTTTCTATGGTTACTCAGAGCAGCCCGGGAGATGAAGGGCAAAGTGAGTGTTGCTGACGCAAAGCCAGGGTCTTGTGTTGTGCAGGAGAACAGAGGCTAAATGGCCCTGCTGCCACAATTACAGGAGAATTCCTTCTGCACAATCACAGTCATTACTGCACAAACACTCACCTGGGCAACAGCTGCAGGGCGGCGATGGATGACCATAAAACCACTTCCTCCTCACACTCCTCGAGGGCTGCATTCCAGCAAACAGCTGTCCGCCCTGCCCCTGTAACAGCTCACTCGCCAGCCTGTGTGCCACCTCTGAAGAATCCTCTACCGACTTGTGTGTCCAAGGTCTTCTACTCCTCTATTCATTACCCCCATGTATCTTTAGAGTGAGTAAATCGTCCCTCTCCAGTGTATGATTAGTGTGAGGCAGCAAAACAACAGAGGGACTAGCCCCCCGCCAAACAAAGATAAACAAGGGACCTACAATAGACCACGGAAACTGTCTCTTGCTGCTATGCAGAAATGAGCACATTGAGAAAAGTAGACTGCAAACTGAGCAGTCGACTCCTCTGCAGTGTGCACCAAGAAATCCCACAGGCCTGGTGGGTAATAAACACACCGTCACAATCAGCAGGTGTTAATGGAACAGAAAGATGGGTAGAAGGATCTGCAAGGCGGCAGTTAGCCACATCATCTAGCCCCTGCTGTGAGCTCGCCTTGTTTCATTACACAATGCCGTGTCAATACACTAATCATATTCTCTGTCACAAGGCAATCAGTGCTTAACGTGCTAGTCAGCTGAACACATGGCTCTTTATCCATTACCCCCACCCCCAGTAATACTGTGACACACACATATACACATAATGATATGCACACATGCACACACACGCCATCCGGTCAGAGTCTGACCCTTGACTCTCCCTGTCGCCATGCGACTGTATAGTCAGTCTAATTGCCAATTGCTCATTACTGACCCCGGGGTCATCTTTGTTCCAGGTCTCCACAATTACCAGAGGCAGGAAGAAGGATAAAAGAACGATTTTATAACTGGAGTCTCCAAAATGCTTTGAAATGTACATTCGTTGTGCGATCAAAGACATTTTCTAGTTTCTGAAAGCATCACAAGATAATATTCATAGTTTGACATCTATGGAAAAATTCTCCCAATAACACAGAGAGTAAAAGCACATTCTCATTTATCTATGCAGCCCGGCAGGCATAAGGGTTAAAAATTCTAATATTTATATATAAATGAGAAATTAGTTCCCTTTAATAAATAACTACTTCCTTCAAATTAATAATTTGATCCATGCATTTTATCAACATGTCAATGTTTATAAAATATGTTTTAGGGATGGAAAATATCAAAATGTTGCATTTAACTGCCAAAACTCAAAGTGTATATATACCAAAAGGAATGCATTAACTTAATACTCAGAATCGGAGGGAAAGAATTCAGCAATTTGCCGCTACAGCTGTTAACCTTTCACTAACACTATGGGTGCTTCTACTACAGACTAATCAAAACACTCTATATGTTCAGTTCATATAATACGTTCAGCCCATATTGAAGTCATTTCACGGTATGATTAAATAATTCAGGGGCACCAGTTTTTATTCTGAGGGGACACTTTACTAATTTGTACACAGAAATGGTCAAAAATGTGAATCTGACCTGCTGGTCTCTGTAGTTGCAATAGTAATTATATTAAAATGATTTTTAAACTCAGACATTTTAAATGAAACAAATTAAATGCTTTTTCTCACCAGTTGAATGGTTGACTTATTTTTGCAATGAGAAATGAATGGATCGCTTTTGTTCGCCACGCTCTTCTTTCCTAATAGCAGCAGAGAAGCTACAGCAGCTAGACTCTAGCTAATTGCATTCTAATTCAAATTTCATCTCTGAGTGGAATGGTGTTAGTGAATGTCAGACAAGTGTCTGAGGAGCCTTCGCCACTCCATTGGGGTAGAAACTGTTATTTGGTTATTTTGCTCCTACATCCTGGGCTCTCAGGATTTACACATGCGTCCCACTAATTGTATCTTTCGAGAACAAAAAGGAATACTAATCAGATATGAGTTTTCAGTCAAGACTAAAACATGAAGGGCGCTCATTTCATCACTTTCTGTTTTTAATTCAAGTGCTCCCAGGGCAGCAAGAAAACAAGAAAATCTGTTGATTGATTCAATTCATTTGGACTTTTGAGGACTTACATTTCAATCAGCAGTGACATACAAAAAGATGAAACAAAGACAACAACATGATGATGATGATGGTGATGATGATATTCCTGTTGCAGGCAGCAGCTGCAGAGGTGGTGGGGGAAAGGGTGTGCACTTCACATGAGGCACAGTGCATCTCCACCACTACGGAATGTGTTGCTATTTAAAGCTGGCCCATCATCATTGTGTGGGCCAAGTAAAACACCACATTCTTGGCAGCAAAATATCATTGGGATGAAATGAAAGGTGGAACCCTTTGCTGTACTTCCACCTACGCCCCCTCTGCCCCACCAGGACCTGCTACAGGGGAAAAAACAAGTTCACCTCCCTCTGTTTCCCTGCACTTAGCCCACACTGGCTGGCTAGACACAGTTCACTATGCTACTCTTTTTGAGCTCAGGTCCAAAGAAAATATGAGAACTAATAAATCAGTGTCAGGAATTAACCCTGTCTAGCAGAGGGCCAGTCCTGTTGTTCAGGACTACTGCTCTTGTGACGGGAAGCAGCACGCACAGGAAGTTGCATATTTACTGGAGGATCTGGAATGTCCCCTTAGCCAAAGGAGAGGCCTCATGGTCCCACAGATATGCTGTGACCATGTGAACACTGGCAAGACCATCTCCATTTGCTTGGTGCTTGGAGGGAAGCTAAGCTCCACAGATCCCCCATGGGCTACCTGTCACACTCCACAAGTCCCTTCCCCTCCTGTGGTGCAGAGCTTCAATGGTCCTATGCATCATTCTTAACCAGCTTCCCTTTCGCCAACATTCATTATGGCATAGCACTCCTCAGAGAGTAGAGTCAGGGAATGTATGCACTGGCCAGCCTGCCAGGGAATCTATCAATGACAATATAGCACATTGCACCAGCCATTCACCCGCCTGGAAAGGGTGAAGTATTCTCTGGGGCAACAACAACACCGGAGCCAAGCAGTGTTGAAAAAGCCTCGCTCAGCCTGAGATACACAGGGATCAAATGGTTTCACAAACAGTGCTGCAAAGCTGCAAAATCTGAAGAGCTGTTTTCTTTTGAAGAAGCAAAATAAAGAAAAAAAAAAACATAAACATGAAATACCTCAGGACAATGCTCGGCTTTAACCTAAGCCCCTTCGTGACACACTCCATCTTCAAATCGAATTATGTAATTCTATTATCCATTCATGGGCAGTGGTGCCTGTAAAAAAAGGTTCATTTAGTCCCATGATGGTGCGTATCCCAAGGCAATGCTATATATCAACCATGGAAAGAACAACATCTCCATGGAATAGGAGCCCCACATGGAAGTTAACACCATGAACCACGACCTTCGACAGACATTTGAAGGCGAGTCTGTGCACATCTCCTCTTCAGCTCTCTTCATGTACACCTACACGCACACACATACACGGGAGCCTGAATGCATGCAGGTGTGTACCCACAGAAGCTCACACAACCTTTAAACACTTCATTTAACATCACAACAGCTCAGTCTAGTCTCTCTTTAGGTTTTGACAGACTCAACCATGGTGTGATTTGACAGGACGGGGGAGGTGCTTACCTAATGAAGAAGGAGGCTGCTGCAGATGAGGAAGGAGAGGGGGAGGTGGATGTATTGGTGATGGGCGCTGGCAGTCCTGGTTGGCTGGAGCTCCTCAGTCGGCAGGGCGTCAGGGTGCTGCTGCTGCTGCTGCTGGTGACTGGGGCCTCCGTGGCTGTGACATCCCTGTCTGCGTCCCCCATCAAACCCTGGGTCTGTTGACACGCAGATACAGAGATATTACTTACAAGTTTTACAGCGCCTGCCCATCTTTCTTCCACTCCATTTACTCCCCCTATGCCACAGATGGACAGGCAGCTGCTGCAGCCAGCACCAGCTAGCTGGAGTCAGCAGTATCCACAGCAGAGAGCTCCCTGCAGAACAGCAAGGATGCTGCACCATTCATTGATTCTGGCAACACTCTTGAGGTTGCTCTGGCTGTAGCCCCCTGTAATTAAGTGATAGTCCACGTTTAATTAGTAATTAAATCACTAGCAATTTACTTCACTCTGCCCCCGATTATATCTATACCTCCATGGCTAATTTGGCACTTTGCTCATCTGCAGCGAAGAACATGGCATCATCCCGAGTTATACTTGGACAATCTGAGAGCAAGTTTCAAAGGGAGCAAACAATCAACAACAATGCGAGACATTGGATTTGTTCCGTAAATTCAATGTTTAACAGGTGTAAAACCTGTGCCTGCATGAGCACACGCTGCTCTGGAAGCTTAGTAACTGAATAGGAGTAACCCGAGGAGAGCTACGTCTGTTTCAGCCCTTGGGCTACACTAGGTATAACACCTTATGTCTTTGAATTTGCTATGCATGTGCCGCAGTAGGCCATCTATAAACATTTGCACTAAGGCTGCATCACTGTGTTATGCTCAATTCAAGGTCGTTGCTGATTACACAATGTTCATGTGTCAGCATTTTAAATGTTGTGTAAATACAGTATTTTCTACTATAAAAACTGCATATTGGCACTATATTTGTTCCACAATAATGTCATTTTCATAGCAGTTGCACACATTTGCACAAGTTTAATAAGTTTAAAGCATAAAGTTTAAAGCACGAACATGGATGAAAAGAGTGTTCTCAGTGTTAAAACACTGAGCTACAGATGCGCATAGTCCAGGAAAAATAGAATCCGGTCATACACTAAGCCTTTTAGCCCTCTGTGTCTGTTTAAGGTTGAAGCTAAAACAGGTGTAGCTTTGTGGATGGAACATAACAATTCAGCTGGAGCCCTGGAGCTCACAGTGGTCCACTGATTGCTCATAGTCCAACTGGACTATGAGCAATGAGTACAGACAGCTAATTACACAAGCCAAAAGCCAACTCAGAGCCAAGCCAACCATATTGACAGAGGGTTAATCCTCACCGGAGCCGCTAGTTTATCCTGCAAGACAATGATCAATAGCAGCTGACAAGCATCGGAAATTAAATAAATAAAGGCCAAAGTTTTCCTAAAAACATTTATAACGCTGACACGTGAACATTGTGTAATCAGCAACGACTTTGAATTGAGCATTACACAGCGCTGCAGCCTCAGTGCCATATGACAGGATATGTATTATAAACACAGTTCAGGCCCTCTGCATATTTACCACCTCCCAGTGTTTGCCTTAGATTCATGTTTGGCAACTAAAATAACATCTCTTACTCTCTTTTTCGTTAAGTGTATGGCCTTCTATTATATGCCATTTGTCAACACAGAATGACAGCTGCACAATTTATATGCCAAGCCTGACATATGAATGCTATATATCAGGAAGCGAAGACATACTTACATTCTGACATTCACATGAGAGGCTTGCCTATTGCTCTGCTCTGCCACTGTTAGCTTTACGTGCACTACAGTGTGTCGCTATATTAAAGCATGGGTGCATTATCTTTTCCCAGAAAAGCCTCACTGACCATTCGTCACACGGTGGACAAGCATGTATGTTCTCCATGGATTCCCATTTTCTTCCTCTTGAGCTTGTTATCCGAGTTACGAATCACAGCCTTGTTTTAGAGGTCTGGTTTTGCTCTCTTGAGACTTCATCATGGAGGTTAAGTCAGATATCAAGTTGTGTTATGTGAAGTTATGACTTAAGGAGCACACCATGGAAAAACTGGCTGCAAACTGAAATGAGCCAAATACAGATCCTCACGCAGACGCCAGAGCGGAAAGCCTCACACCACGCTGGTGTCGGTAACAGGTTAGGAACTCCGCGCATACCAGGGAAGTAGACCCATTACATTTTGGCACGAAAGACTAGAGCACTTCACACGCAGCCGTACAGGAAGCTGAAGTGTATAGCTCATCAAATCTGTCACTGATTGAGTCGGTGTAGTGTCGGTTTGAAAATCAAGTCACAAATTTCAGGAGCATACAGGGACAGCTGGGCATAGGTGGGGTTGGGGTGGGGGCTCAAAATGTTTAAACTACACTCTCAAGCACACATATAGGTGTCTTGTCACAAACACTTGAGCTCATCACAGTGCCTGTCAAAGAGTATTCTCCTGGCATACTGGGGTCTTAAGCCCCTCAGCCAATTTGCTCTCTGTAGCCTTGGACCTGGACTGGCCCTGATTCTGGCTGAAAAGTGCAATCTATCCCCTGGTCAGGTAATTAGGCTGTGTCAGTGGAGCCATGTGTGCTCAGCCATTTGCACCGAGATTCAGTAATGAGCTGGCCTTCCACCCTTTAACCCCCCAGCCCAACCTCATCCCTTTGCCTTGGTTTGCCATTGGAAAGAAAAGGCAGCAAAGGGAGGAGGGAAAGAGACAAAGCAAGAGCGATTTGGACATAATGGAGAGAGTCGAAAAAGAGAAAAGGAGTTTGGGTTAGTGCATCCTGTGAAGTCTGACGTGAGCAGGGTAAGCCAGGACCTATCAGCCGACCAACTTCTCCTCAGCCTGAGAGTACCAGGACTCCCCTGTGATCTATGATCTCAGTGGTCAACAGACGATTACAGTGAAATAGGCCTTGTGTTAATCTGGCTGTCGTGCTTGGCTGGACAGAAACCAACTGAGGTGAGAACCCACGTCTAACAATATTGGAGTGTAAGCAAATACCAAAGATAATGGCCACATTTTGAAATTGTTTCCTAATTTGGCAAGACTGGGATTTTTCCATCCCTTCTCCTGCCTGTATCCATTTCTACTCTTGTCATCGTCGTTTTCTGTGGCACAGTGCCATGCGAGCCCAGCTGCACCAAAGAAGCAGCAGCCAAGATCATCTGCTGGGCTTCAAATTGGTGGCAATGGAGCTGGCCATGGCAGCAGGCAACCAGTGGGCCAATAACGGAAACCCTCATGGGTCAAGAGCACTTGGTCCTTGCAGATTAGTGCACATGTGGTTGGGGATTGTATGGAGTAAAGGGAGAATCGAAGATTTGGGCTGCTCTTGTTCTTGTGTTGAATAGCCAAATAAAATTAAACCACTAATAACACCAGGAATTACTTGACCAATTGTGAAGATAGAGCTTAACTAAGTTGGAGTTTTGCATCGGGTTCTAGACCTGCAACAGACTGTGTCACAAAAGTGCATTTTTGCGCCTTTCGCTCGACTCCAGGCGACTTAACTCATATGAACCAGTGTCAGCCAATTATAAAGAGGGAGCCAGATAGTTTCAATTCCAATGACCACAAACATCATCCCAGATGTTAACCAGAGCCTTTTCCCAAATGCGAGATTCAAGGTGCCCTATAAAGGGCTGTGTGTGGGAGCGCCCCGGGTTCCCTGGTTAACACTCTCAGAAGGATTTCTGTCTAACACATACAGAGTCCAAATGTATCTGCCTCTTTGTCTGAACAACACTGCATGCTTTCCCCACAAATGAAACAAGAGGGAATAATGAATTGAAGCGTGCACCTTTCGGCACAACTGAACTTCCAATCCTCGAGAGTGTGTGTGGGTTTTTGGCATTCTGAAGGATCTGGATTTAATGAAAGAAACAAGCTTGAGAAAATCACACCCATTTCTGCTGTGTTTGTAACTTCATGTCCTGAAGGGACATTTCTCTCTGTCCAAGGAGGGCCCCAGCCTCAGCTATGTGGCATTGAGCAACTCATCCCAGCTCCAAGGCCCACTAATTGCTTTTAGACACATAGATGGAGAACACAAGTCAGCCTCTCCCTTCTGTGCCAGGCTGTTTGATTTGCCCTAGATTGCATACATGCAGTTAAAAGCTTTTGATGGCCTTCCATAAACCATCTCTACAGGCACTTGTTGACATTAAGGGGAGGAGTGAAAATCTGTCTTCAATTGTCAAGAAGGAAGAAAGGAATAACACTGCCAAGACCCATAACAGACTTTAAATGTCAACACAGTTAGTACAGAAATGGCAGAATTTACAGTTTGTATATCTGATGGGAAATATTAAAGTGCAATAACTAGATTATGTTAGCACATGCTGCTTGGTCTGTACACTGAGTCTGCCTGGTGAAAAATGTCAGAGAGTTTTGTCAGTCAGTCTGAGACGAGATGCCCCCATTAATGCAGGAAGAGACGCATCAGTAAGGACACCATCATATCAAAGAAACATGCTCTTAGATGCTAGAAATCACTGTTGACACTTACACCTTTTACCATAAAATGTAAATGTAGGAATTGCTGCTGAATTGTTCAATTAAATGATTTATAGTGATAAACAAAGTACAGCATGATTAATACCACGACACCAAGAGAAAAACACTGGACTTTTCCAAGTCACTTAGACATCAAACAAAGCACAGACTAATGCTTGTACAACATGAGAGAAGAGTTAGGGTGACGTTGTGGGGTGGCCATTTGAAATGCCCTGGAGGTTAGCAGATTAGTGTTGTGATGACCTCTGACCTCAGATCACTCAGGCTCCTTGACTACTGAGGAATGAGAGGTCAGTACTCCTGCAGAGTTCTGATTCACACATTCTCTGCAGTGCTTCACCTCATATAAAGCTCTGACATGCAACGTTTGTACACTTATCTTGACGAGCACTAGAGCAAGATGGAAAAAAATGTAAAAATGTTTTTATGGACTAATTAACAATGAAATTGATAAATCAAGTTTTATCGATTCATTTTTCTTGATTTGGGGTATTCATTATCACTTTTCCTCTTGATTTCCCTAAAGAGTCGAATTTATTCATTACATTCCAAGCACATGGTCTTATGGCCCCCAAACCTCAAAAGGGCACGCAAGTCGCTAGACCTTAAATTACCAATTATTGTCTGCTATTTAACGGTCCAGGAATTGGAGCTCAGTCTACTGCTGCACTATTTTAAATTCGCTCGAAATGGAAAGAGAATGCATGAAATGTAAACTTGTTTTTCTTTTTTTTTCTTTCTTATTATTTATGATGAAGAAGGAAAAGACCATGAACATCATTATCATCATCATTATGCTGGGGAAAAGACAACAATTAAACATTGAATGTTTTGATTTGTTTTTTGAAGAATCAGTGGTTTCTCAAAAAGGATATTAATAACAATTACATTTTTTAACGTGGATTGGAATCAGGGTGAAAGCTGGAGTTAAAAATAATATTGGTCAATTAAAGGTGGTTTGAAATTTGTGTGTCTGTATGATAGAATAATTATGTATGAGAGTGTGTTTATATGGGTATGTATACATACAGTATGTATGTGTGCCATGTGCGTGTGTATATACGATGTATAAACTGTATATATATGTATAGGTATATTAACTTACATTTAGTTCTACATTGCATTCTTTGATAGGAAACTAATATTTTTTTTCTCCTCTACTTTTGTTTTTGTTACCATCTGGTGGTATTGTTATTTTGTACCTTTCCTTAACCTTTTGACATTGTGTAATGAAAGTAAAAAAAAAAAAAAAAAGATAAACGACACATTAAAGACATACCGGTTTGGGCTGAGGGAGGTAGTTGTTGACCCTGGAGATGCTCCACATGCCCTCGAGGTACTGCTGTGCCTGAATGGTGACCGTGCTCAGGGATCCACTGAGCTGCCCTCCTGCCACTGTCACCTGGACACTTGTCTTAGGCCCCGAAGACACAGAGGGGCTCTGCGACCAGCCTGGCACCCTGTGCCGCTCCCCCAAAGGCAGGACAGAGTGGGCAACCGGTTGGCCTTTGGACTGTTGTTTTGCATGGACACTGGAGGACGACACAGTGAATTTAGCGGGCTGTGGTAAAAAGGATGTAGTAGGCAGGGCTGCCATCTCTGAGCTGAAGGTGAGGATGGGAGCTTGGAGCGTCTGCAAGGCCTCCTTCCTCAGTTGGTAGAGAGGCGTGGAGCACACCTGGCAACAGCTGACACCAGCTTCATGGCTCCCAGGTGTTTTGAGCTGCTCAAACAGGAAGGTTGCATATCCAGGGTCCTGCAGAGTAAACACACACAAGAGTGGGGCTTTGACTACATTCACATTATGCCCATGCACAACTCTATGCATGTAGCAAGTTGATCTTAAGCATATCTCACTATCTGTTCCTTTGAAAGGATTTCCTGTATGTTGTTCACATTTTCCAGGCGCGTCAGTGGTCAGCTAGCAGTGTGGTCCCTGACTGCCCTCCGGGACCCTCACTCCCTGCTCTAACCACTTCCTCATTTTCGGGATTGGTTGTTTGTTTAGACTGAGATGTTTCGCCTGCGTGCAACTTAAGACTGCTGACCAGGTTCACCAGGCATGTGCTAATTTCACTGGGGAGCGTAGACCTAACGAGCCCAAAGTGAGGCGACAACTCTGAAATAAGGCTTCAAGGGATTACTTGAAGATCCCACAGAGGCATTCTTCTCAAAAAAAACAAACTGAAATGTGACTTTTTATTTACTTTGTGAAGCTTTAGAAAGAAGAGGGCTGAACAGATTTCAGCTTTTAGAGACGGTGCTTTTACAGACGGTGTCCAGTGGAGTTTTGTCCTTTCCCTTAAGGCTCCCTAGGGTTTCTATCTCTGCTTGGGAGGAATGACAAAAGAAAACAACAGCTGAGGGGATTCTAGCGCCCAAAGCCATACAATTTACATATGATAAGTGTCCCAGCATGAAAACATATGATAAGCCACCAAATGTGAAAATAACTACCTCTTACAGTAAGCTTGAGGCACACAGATCTACCAGTGAATTATTCAAATCCTAAGTGAGGGAGGAACATAACTTTCTCTGTGTTTTAGGGAGGCAAACCCTTACACAAACACTTACACACAAACAACACAGTCTCTTAAGAGGCATAAAGGGGCAGTAGGCCTTTGCCCAGTGGAGTTGTGGCCCAAGACATAAGCCCACAGCCCGTACATAAATGTTTATGAGGCCTTTGCTCCCTGGAACCTCCAAGGTGATCAGGAAGAGTGAAGCAGCAGGGAAACAACAATCCTCTGCCCTAATGCAGTGCCACTTAATACAGCTAACGCAATAGACCCACAGACCATAGAGGCAGGCTGAGGAACTCTAAATCTCCTCCCCATTAAAGCAGCTCAATACAAAGACTTTAACATGACCTTTCTCTGCGAACACCCACAGAATTATTAGTATGATCACGCAACCTTACTACAGCCTTCTTGAAAATGATGGACATGTATCATCCATAGATGTCCATTATCCTCAAAAGTGGGTACAAAGCGGTATCCACTGAATGAATCTCAATGTTCCCCGACGGATAAGCATGATCTCCATATCATCACTTTACTTAAAGGACAATCATGCGTAGGGCTGTGACTGGACTAGCCTGATGGTAACTGAGTGGTTTTGGTTAATGTTTTACTACATTGTCTACTTACTTCACACACAGGCAGGCACGGACAGGATGCAAGCACAGCTCAGAAGTCCACTCAGGATGAAGAAAATCCCATAAATCTCACGACAAATGAGAAACTCTGATGGGCTGATGACTGACTAACGGTAGATCAAGTGCAGTATGGTATCAAGTGAGTGTTGATGCTGGAGTATATCCCAATGAGGAATGGATTTAGATGTAAGAAGCTTATAATAGAAATATGCTGCTATGATAGAGCTTAAGAAATGCTGCTAGACCCTGACATGTGAATGATCTCTTCTGTTTTTTACATTGAGGCAGAATATTTGTGTGCAAGACAGGACAGACCACTGAAATAAGATGAAACTGTCAAATTGGGGGGAGATGCAAGAAAGCGCGAATGAAAACACCACCGGCTGCTATTTGCAAAGTCTAGTCTGGCTTCATATACGTGCTTCCTAGACAGGAAATTGAAGCAAAGTCATAACCACTCAACTCCGCCCTTCCATCACCCCTCACCCTTTACCCTCCATCCACCCCCTTACCCACCTTGGGGCACTAGTAGATGGGAGAAATCAATTTCCCTCACTCTCTCTCTCCATGCATTGTTAGATGTTGATTTAGGGTAGCTAATAAAAAGCCACACAAAGCTGAGCCCATCTGCTTTTCAGTTAGGATTCTGGAGGTTAGAGAGCGGGCTTCTCCTGTAAAACTGTCTGTAAGCTTTAGTGGAGTGAATAAAGGGTCAGGGCCACGTGGCTTAGGATGTAGATGGTGCTGATGATGATGAGGAGGATGATGATGTTGGGGGTGTGGAGGAGAATGATGTGGGTGTGATGACACTCAAGGCCACAGAATCCATCTCTATGTGGTATAAAAAAAGGTGGAGAAGAGAATATCAAAAAAGGACATGGAGATTGGTAGATATTTCACACACTGCTCGCAGAATGCAAGTTTGGCTATAAAAAATAAATATAGAAATTTAACACAGTAAAGCTGGCTGAAACGTAGTTGCAAGCTTAAACAGTTTATGCTTGTGTTATCACATTCAAGCTAACTTCTTGAGAGCTTGTGCATAAGCATGAAGTGGAAACCATGAAACATATGATGCATGGGTGCACCCAGGCCCGAAGCTATATTGTTTCTTTTATCATCCATGTGATCTATTACTGACAGGTGCAAGTGGGTGTGAAGGGCAGCACTGCTTCAGAGAAGTATGTATTGCACAGCATCAACACAATCCAAATGTTCAAAGCATTCCTGTTGGCGGAGAGGCGTGGAGCTACTTCATGGCTCTGACTCCTTGGCCATTGTTCTGTACAAGTGGGAGATGGTTTTGCTTTTCAACCCGAGGTCTATCCACAGAGAGAGTCAAACGGCACGAGTGAGGATAAGAGGACAGAGAGAGAACGAGAGGTGGGAGGAGGTAGGCCAGGGTTGTGGCCCTTGCCTGGAGGCTCGTGGGTGGTTGTGTTGGTTTACTGCCTGTCAGCACTGATCTTTATTAAACTCTGGGGACAAATGTAGTCAGATGCTATGGCCTTATTATGGAAAGGAGGTGTGTGGGTGCACTGGAGAGAGAAAGCCCTGCCTGTGGAATGAGCCCTTCACAGCCCTTCGAGACCTAAGTTTGTCTCTGTCCCTCACACTAACGGTGATGAAAACCAGGGCAGCAGCAGCAGGAGAGAGCGCCACCAGACTAACTGACTGTCTTTCTGGGTTGATGGAGAGTGTCATCACAGACAGCCCATGCCCAGAGGCTGATGGAAACAAGCTCAGCCGTAACCACTTATGGATGAGGGGACAGAGAGAAAGATGTGCATGATTTCTCTCCCATGCCTCCTTAGGGTGCATAGAACGGAACCAGGCAAAGTCACGCATGGAATTTCTCCTCAGATCACACCACATTTACCCCGTCTCGTCAGTGCATCTTTTCTCTGAGCAGACAAAGTGTAACTGCCATGTGACCGTTTCCCCATACAGCGCCTGATGTGCCTCCGATGTGGAGCCAGGCCAAATGTACAGTAGCAACCTGACTTAAATCAAGGGAAGGTCATAGTTATTTGAAATGCTTGAGGCCCCTCGCTAGCCGAGAGACATTTATGCACGCTCCGCTGAAAGAAAAATATTCTGGGAAACAAATTTTCTATTACAGTTGAGCCCAACAGATATTTCCCAGACATAAAAGCTCCCCATGACCCACTGCAGCAGTGGCAGGAAGAGAAATGAAGCAAAATTGCATCAACATGCATCCATGATGAGAAAAACTACAGTGAAACGTTCTTACATACGGGAGCCTGCAGATTCTAATCTCATATCTGAACTGTTTTAAAGTTGTAGACAATCTGTGGCATTCTGCCGAATGTGATTTACTTTTTTTATTTCTAATATCAGTCCCAGTGCAATTTGCCCAGAATCAGAGTAGAACTGGCATTAGTAGAACCTTGTTAACGCCTGAAGGTTTTCCTTCCTTTCCTTTCCAGGTTTCTCCTTTATTATTGTACCAGCATGGAAACACCACGCTGTCCTCACTAAACTTTGTTCTCACCAGCGCCAGTCCTGTTTACACATTACAATTTTTAAGTACTTCCTATGACTGCATTTCTTGTAAAATCTAGACCACACAGCAGTTGCAAAATTGAATGCCCTTTCAACTCCTGACTTTCCCTTCCTCTGCTTCCCTGAAAGGATGCGACCAAGCCATCTCTGTTTACTTACCCTAAGACAGTGTTGACCCTAACCACACACCGTCTCCATAAGTCTCAAAGTGATTGGCCCTCAATAAACCGCAGGAGCCCAGTCCAGGTCCCAGGGTGAGGACGAGAGGTTCCAGCAGGCCTGCTTTCCCACAGGTAGCCCGGCTCGCTCTGACAGCCGAGTCGGAGAAAAACGAGCACAGCTGCTGGCCTTGCCCCGGGTGAGCACAGAGCATTAAGGCAGATTACATTCCCAGGATAAAAGTAACACATCCAGTGGTGTAATCCCTCTCTGCCCCCTGCTCCTTCTCAACTGTCCCCACCACCTCCACCTCTCTCACCCGCCCAAGCCAGCCGACTGGACTCACATCCCCTGAAGGAGGGGAGGAAGGCCTGCGACTCTGATTAGATAGCAGGTAGAGCTTTTAGTGCAGCAGCAGATCTGGGATACAGACCATTAAATTTAACCACTGCCTGCTCGGGGGTAGAGAAGACAATGACTCAGGATGTCACACTAGCATGCTATTTAACTCTGTGGGAACGCCTGTGGTAGAACACAAAATGGAACGGCTCACCAAATCCCATCAAACAGATGTTTGCCCCTGTTTGCTGATTTGACAAGATTAAACAAACTGTAATGAGACTTTCCCCAAACAGAGAAAAGGTATCCGCAGCAGCAACACAAGCACACTGTCATTACCTAGTACCTGATAATACTGCCTCAGACAAAGAGCATACACCACTACATTAATGAATTCATTCATCCTCCATGACTGTGTGAGAAACTCTTGCAGCTTCACATTTCTGTCATTTCTTTTTTTTTTTTTATTGGAACACAATGAGATTCCATCATGATGAAATATCTCTGCTGCTTCTCTTGCATTTCTAATGGGAAATGTGGCTTTTGTCTAAGTGAGGCTACATTTAGACTCTTATCCCATTATCTGAGTTTAAGCTTTTGTCAGAGAAATGGTTGCAAAATCGATTACGCGCTTGCTTTCAATGGGCTGCTGTCTCACTACTCCTGATTCTCTCTGATCCTCCTCTGATTTTGTGTAGTTTCAACTCAAAAACTTTTGAAAACTGTAGTAAATTAACCTCTTTCCTCTTGTTTCAAAAAGCAATTACCAATAATGATATGCTGAATATTCAGTGTCACTTGTGTTCAATCTCATCACCTTTTCAACATCTGACTTTGCAAAAGCTGGTTTGTAATATTACATTCTTCTACGATAGATAAGACACCATTACCTAATTCTGCAACTATCTCAGACAGACTGCTTACTCACAAAGTCAACAACACAGCACAATGAACAAACTTCCCCTTATTTAGATCAAATAGATTACCTTGTTTAGAGAAGCGCATCAGGTTTTTGCATCAGTATTCCCTTAAGTGAACAGCCAGGTTTTCCTGGATCAGGCATCTGTTCAGGAGGAGCTTACAGAGACAGATGTCAGTCTGTCTGCCCTGTGTGATTTAGCCCTTTCTTCCCTTTAACTGTCAGTGAACTGCTGACAGAAAATGCAAATAGGCTTTACCCCTTGGTGACACTTTCAGCACATGCTAGCCCCACCTGTCTGGAATATCACAGTGACGCATCCTCTGATGAACGAACAGATCTGGGATTTGAATGAGCACACAAGATTTACGTCTTAATTGTGACCTTTTTTTATTTTTAGAATATCTTGGTAAAATCCGGTGTGACACGTTGCTTTGTTTTGTGCTTACTTGTACTGTGATACAGCTCACTGTAGACTACAGTTGCAGCCTGCAGCTTCTCCTGCCATCCATAACGGCAGATGTCACTGTCCGTCAAAAAATAAAAAGGCCATAGATTCTGCTGACCCTTGGGTTAAACATAGATAGAGTCAGATGCAATCACTCATGAGTCTTTGCCCAAACCACCCTGCAACCATTAACGACCTCTCGTAATGACGTGTCACCGCTCCATATGGTCGACCCATTTATCAGGGTGTGCATGCTTGTAGCTCCTCTTCCTGAAGACAGAATGAGACTCACATATATGTTTTTCTAAAAGTGTCATTACATAAAAGATTCACTAAACTAGGCTATACATTAGAAGGAGAAATGGGTGCAACATGTCCGTGTGGGTGTGTGTGTGTTGCCCCTTGTGTGGTTGTCTCTTTGCACCACACCCATCCATCACTCCAGCCTTTCGCCACTTGGCCAGTTAATTACCTTTTCCTGTTCACTCATGCACATAAAGAAAACAAGCCCCTTTTCAGACTGTTTGGACAGACTTCATTCCCCCCCGCCCTTCCAACTCTCCCCTCTGTGGACCCAAGGCAGACTTCACTGTCTCAGCCCAAGATCCATCAAGCTTTCATCGGCTTTGGCTGAGGTCAGACTGTTGGGAGGTCCAGCCTGGACTCACCAGCGGGAGAGTGAGGGACTTTAGCAACTGCCAGAAAGACGTCTTAATTAGACATGATCATTACTTACAAAGCTCTTGGATGCAGAGAGAACAACATGAACTACCCCTCCAAAGTTTCTCAAAAGTGAAAAAAGTCATGCTCAGCTGCATCACTAGAGAAACTGGAAGGATCAAAACAATTTTTCTCCTCATCAAATATGTTCCACTTCCCTGCCCATAGCTGCTGTGCATGAAGTCAGGCAGCAGCAGGGCTGTTTGCCGTGCTGCCCTCACCAGGGACGTGGTGGTTTGTGTTTATGCACACTTGCACCAACAATTGTGCACTTCTAATTAGAATGGCTGAGTTTTGGCTCTGACATGGTCTCGAGGTAGTTTGCCTTTTTCCCCAACCAGACCCGGCTGTGGAAACAAACCAAAACGAGCGCATAATGAAAAATTCAACAGACAAGCTGGATAGGCGGGAGCCAGGTGTTGCTGTAAACTGCAGGTGAAAGCAAGGGAAGAAGGGGGGGGGAGGGGGGATTGAGGTTGAAAAGAAGGGACGCGGGTTAAAAATCATCTGGCACATTCTCAGAGCACATTGCTAATATTTGGTTCTCTACCTTGAATCTGCTATTTTGCTCAATGATGCGTTAGTAAAAACACTGCATTTGAAAGCTATAACTGAGAATTTAAGGCCAGAATCTAAATTTCAGCACTGTTTCATACACTTGCAAAGTCCTCATTAGTGTGCAGAGTGAAACTGAAACAGTATTCAGTATTTCCAACTATCCGCTGGAGCTCGTTAAGTGATCTATTTTTGTCGATGAGCCCACTCTAAAACACTCAGTGCAGAGCAGAGGATCCTGATACAACAGTTCCTTCCAACAGCCCAAACCAGTTCTTCACTTGTATTTCATACCCCTATTCAGTCTATATGCAGTGATGACAGCCACCTGCTTCTCCTCTGTCTGAACTGTCACACCAAGAGAGCTGCATTCACTGCAGTTTGTTCTATGGGGGGACTTACAGTTTTGACTGGGAAACGGAACACTCCCATCTCTCTGCAGTTTATTTAGAGAGAAAACAAAGCTGCTGCTAAAGCATATGGCAGCTGATCTCCGTTGCAGCCACGCGGAGGGTAAAGTGTGACATGCAAGTGTGCACACGAATGGTTAATTATCAAAGAAAAATGCAAAGGCAGCTTGCTCATGCTCAAACAGAAGTAATTGTATCTTCATCAGCATCCTCCAGATCCCATAATGAAAGAAATCTCAGTATACACATCAACATGATTAGATTTAATCATTTTTAGATCAACATTTGAACACTTTTTCATGCCAAGCAGCACCATTGCTGTGCACATGAACATATGGATCTACAAGCTGCATATTGGCCTCATTTCATGGTTATGGCAGTATTTCATCGCAGACACCTTGTGCAAAAATGCAGAGCTACACACACTCCTAGTGATGAAAATAGAGCGGTATGAAAGTGATGACAAGGTGAAATGTTGAGTATCCTACAACAATTATTCTCTCCATTTTCCACTTGGAATGGACAGTGCAGTAATTATGCTGGCGAGCTGCCATATGGATACATATTCAAGTTATCTGTTGCTGCTGGTGTTCCAGTCTCCCTCTCACTCTCTCTCTACACAGGGAGTGACTATAGATTGGGTTTGTGAGGAGAAGCCACATAATGAGGCACCATAAGTGGTTATTGTTGAGCGTGGCACTTTTTTTTATTTGGCAGATATCTCAATTTTCACTTATCGGCCCATGTGCCAGCACAGATATGTGAGCAACAGGCGAACTGATTAGCATCACAAATCCGTAGGGACTGTAGAACGAGCTAAAGGTCAGTCCCCCAATTTTGGCTGTTTAACTGTGTTCCTACAGCAAAGCACAAATCATCGTGAGCCAAGGTGAGCTGTGCTGAGCGTCCCTATCCCATCCACTCCCAGTCTGCGGGGCATTATCTCCAAGAGTGACATGCTTTGTGTCTCACAAAGCTGCTGCATGTCGGCAGAACAATGGAGAAGCAGAGTTGCGAGCGGCAGAATCGGTCTGGTGCAACAGTCTAGTGTAGGTACAGCAGAGTGAGGGGGGGAATACTAATTTATCATGAAAGATGTCATTACCATGCCAATGACTTCTCATAGAATACAATTATCACTAATAATAGAAATTTAAACATCAGCCCAGGGCTTTCATCCAGGAAGGGTTGTATTAATGGAAATCTGTTGTCTGTTTATAAGAACTAGACATTGAAGGCTGGTTAGAGAAGTGGTAGAAAAGGCACACTGAGATAAGCACTAACCATTATCTGTTTTGTTTTCTTGTTAATTGAGACGTCTAGACACATTCAATCGAACATCAGCAAGATAAGAAAGTATGCTGAACTATCTCGGTGGAGAATAGTGCACACTAATCCACTTACGTGCCAGTCTGAAGGATTTTCATTCACCATCCCAGAAACTGCTTGCCTTATCAACATTTGTTCACATGCACATTTTGCCCACTTTGTCTTTTAGGAACAATAGCATCCTGCAAATGGTCTTATGGCCCACAACAAAAAAACAACTCCAACCATTTCATTTAATATTCCAGTCGCAAAGAAGGGAAACAAGTTACAAAACTGTCTCCATTTTTATGTGAAGGAAGCCAACATGGGCAGACAAGGACATTGCTGCTGTCATTTCACATCGTGAAATGAAGAGATAACCTTGGAGCTCCTGGCAGCTCTGTTGAATATTGAGTTCTTGTCTTGATTCGTGCTCCTCACATTCTTCAGGGGCTTTCTTTCTGCCTGCTCATATGAAATGTCACAACACAGCACAGCTCAGCGAGAGTTGAGGATTTCGTCGTGACGATCCTGAGCGAAACAGAAGGAAGCTGCAGTTTGGCTCCGAATTGCGTGCCCAGAGCCGCACTGCGAGCGCGGAACATGTCAAAGTGAAAATAAAAGGCTTGAGTCGGCGATGAGATTTATACTTTTGGCTTAAGGGTATGATGGTACTCATCTGAGTTGGTCTGTCTGCATAAGCCCTGAGTGATGCGCTTTAATTGCACTTAAGGGCACGAGAAACACACAGTTAAGAGCAGTTAAATAACAATAGTCACTCAAGGAGAGAAAAGCTGTAAGGTCTGCAGCAGGCGGATGCAGAGTAATGGGTCTTTTAGATTTTTATGAGTAGAGAATGGAAAGTAGCCAGATATATCATTAAGTTGGGGATGTAAATTTGTATGCATGGCTGGCTCCGATCCCTTTGTTTTGTTAATTTCACAAAGTAGACTGAAACAAGAAGAAGGACTTCAGAGCTATTACATCATGTCAGACTGAATTACATGCTACATCTGTGCCTTTTTGAGCGGCACACACACACACACATATAAAGTGGGTCCAGGGATGCAGAAGCATGCTCGGTTCATGCTCAGGGTTTGATTGTGGGACTTAGGGGTCAAAGGGTAACTAATTATGTGACTCGTGGAGGTCAGCAGCGGTGTGGCCTTATACCAGAGCACTGGAACACCACCTGAAGGTCTGTCAAGAAAGACAAATGAACTCCGACCTCTCTGCTGATGACATCGACCTCAGTCAGTGAGCACACGCCGCATCTTAATCTCCATCATGGAGATAGGAGCAGGCCACTGCTGCCGTTCTAGACGCTACGTGCTGAAGGAGCTATGGCTGATGTTTACATGTCACAAATAAGAAAAAGCTCATCCTCCGTGAAGGCAAACTTGGCGACTGAAGCAGTAGTCGTGGTCTGCTGCTGCTTGTGTAACATAAATAAAAGTTGTGGTCACTCCTGCCTCAATGTGTGCACACATTGCTGGGAAAACAAAAGCAGAAAAGCCCGCTTGGTGCAATCTGGTCAATCTAACAATAGCATTCTTGTGCAAGCAGCTCTTGTTTTAGAGACCCCATAAAGAGCTAAACTTAGCTCTGCCTTCAAACTCTTGGAATTCCACATGAGCAACTCTCAGTTTTACACAGTGACTCCCTAAGCAGAGCAGAGTAGGAGATGGTTATCATTTTTCAACAGTCAATAATTAGCTGAGTCCCTAATCAGCTGTTTGTGCAGCATGCCTGTCCGTGCCTTCTCATTTAGCCACATCACAGCAGACGCCGGGGCTTTTACCTGCCATGCCATCAGCAGTAATCCACCACCTGAACCACACTGATAGCTGACTTTACTGTCTGGAATGCACTTGCAGTTGAGCCCCATAAACGTGTGTGTGTGTGTGTGTGTGTGTGTGTGTGCGCCATCCTGTTGTAAAGAATTAACAAATATGTGTGATGGATGGATAAAATCACATGACAACTCCAGCCTGACGGAAAACGTATTGTGATGGAGGTCTAGGGATCATCCAAAGAAAAGGAGTGTCTCGCTTTAATGATTAACAAAATGTCAAAAAGGATTTCCCTTCCTAAACAGAGACTACAATGATGTGAGGCTGCCAGCCAAAGGGACACGGACAGATGGGACGTCTCCCTCTCTTTCTTTGCATGTTGCTCGTGCACTGTTTTTGAGACAAAAATGACCCAGAATTGTGTCAACAGCTGGGAAAGGCATCCCTCGCTGTGCTTTGTGAAAGTGATAAAATAACACCAAGAAGGATCCTGCTGTGGGTTACGCCCTGAACGGGTCTGTTTTTCCTGGCCAGTAGGGTCACTGTCAGGCAGTGCTGGACCTCCAGCCAACACACATCAAAGCAGGACTTTCCTAGCCTCCATTTTCGCCCCTGTCTTTTCCTGTTTTGACAGGAAACAGGAGATGATAACATAGTCGCACAAACAAGCAGAGACTGCCTCCGACCTGCTGCCGCGTTGTCCTCGTGTGGCAGCGGACATCTGTTTTCTTTAGAGGGCCTCGTGGCCAAGCGTACAAAAAATATCACACTCACTGTCTAGTACAAACATGGACACCAAGCCACTATGCAGCACATGCATGCACGCAGACACACCTGACACACACACACAGCACTTACACACCTGTCTTCATGCCAAGCTTGATTAACCTCTGCAGCGCCTGTCACTGTCTTCTGTGTGTGGAGCGCCTCCTCACGGGCTCCCAGCGGCGTGCCAGCACAGCGTCACACAAAGGAACGCAATAAAACAGACCACCAAAGTCACGGACACAAGGCTGAAAGAGGAGAGATGAAAGCTGGGGTCGCCACGGGGAACCAAACATACACCGTGAAGGTGAGTGGAGGAGCAATGTCAATACCTAGCAGAGAGAGGAAGGGTGCCATTGGGGGTCAAGGGAGGGGTGGACGGTTATCGTCCCTTGTCTGAGGATCTTTTTTGGAATGTGAGCCTTTTATTTTGTCAGGAAGCACACCGCGGTGAGACACAACAAGTGGAGTGACGGGGTCATTAGAGGGGCTTTGTTGATGGTGAGAGAAGCTCAAAGGAACGGGACACTTTGATTGCCCTCTCTGATCCCCCACTAGCCTTTGTTTATGAGCTAATTAAGCATTGTTCAGCGGCTGCAGGAGCCTCGAGCCCTCCGTCCCCATAGTGCCACCATGACTTTCAATGAATACTGTAGGGCTTTTACAGCACCCTCTATAACTTAACAGCTCAAGCAGGAATTACTTTCTGAACTGCTTTCTAGTATGGAAACCAACCTCTGATGAAAGCTGACTACAGATGTGCATGTTGTGTGTATGCATGCATGTAAGAAGGGATGAAAACACTCCAATCAGGTGTAGTCCTACAGGTCAAATACAGTTCAAATGTGGTCTCCAGTGACCGCTTCTGGGGGAGTTCAAGTGTGCCCTGGTTTCACCCCTCTGTTGGATGCTGCAGCCAAAACAGCCGCTCGCTCGCAAAGAGATAAAGACATAAATGCCTAGCGTGGTACGAGGGGAGGCAGAGGGGTCAGTGGATGGACAGAATAGGGAGGAGGGGGTGGTGTCTCGCTAGATGGATGTGGTAATGACCGTGTGACAATGGCGAATACATGATGGTGAAGGAATGCTCACACAGACAGGACAGTCTGAAGGAAATTGAGTACATAAGAGAAAATCATGATTTGTGCATTCACGACTTAGAATCGAGTTTGCTGGCCGAATGAAAACCACAGGAAGAGATTAATTAATGATGATGATTGTATTAATTAATTCCGAACAGCTCATGATCTCAACGCAAAGGTCAGCAATGCTTTGTATGACCAAGTCCCTCCCTGGAAACCAACCCATTGCTTAAATGTCAAACTAAAGCTGACACAACCTATAAAACGCTGTGTGTAAATAAAACCACACATTAAATTTGACCACATAATTGTTTTACAACCGGCTAGCTGTCTGGACTTTCAGCAGACATGAGAGAACAACCCTGGTTTTGTACGTTTTGGTCCCTATGAGCTGATGAGTTGCTGCACTTGGAGGAGAGCGGGGAGGCAGGTTGGACACAGCAGAGGGTCAGAGGACTGAACACAACAGTAGAAACCACTCCTCCTCCAAGCAGTAAAGCTATGCAGGAATTCACCAAGGCCACAGACACAGGTGTGCTCCCCGAGAGCTTCCCTCGTTTTCAACGGGCGTCAAAGGGAGGGAAGCATTTCCGCGTTGCACAGACACGTTCAAAGGCATTCCAGCAATGTTTTAGTTTGATGCATATATTTAGACCAGTAAACAACAGCTCATGTTGATTTAATGCTTCGCAGAGAAGCAGCCGAGTACCTAAAGCACACCACAAAACGCGAGTGCATAGGATCAAACTACTAACTTAAAGCAGCTCCAAACGAAAGTGGAATGCCAAGGCAATCGAACCGCATTCAGTTCACATGAATACGTAGACACCCATACTTGTCCACGCTCTCAGAGGCCTGTTCTCACACTCAGTACGGGAGTCAGGCACTTAGCTGGAGTTCTGCGCAGTGAGGCCCAACATCAAATTCCCAGAACAGCAAGGGTTGCTGGGCTTTTATAGGCGATGCTGAGATGATACTGAGAAGCAAACGGAGAGGATGGAGGGGCAGTTTGGGACTCGTAAACAGAGAGGTTTAAGTTTAAGTGCCCGACACACACGAAGGAGATAAAACAGCCCAGAGCTCTTCAGTAGAGAGAGTGACATCATAAAATAGAGCGACAGTAACAAGGGGGGAAGCATAAAGGACGGATCTATTAATGGGAGTCAGTTCATGGGAGAGAAGAAGGTTTACTCCACAAGCATCCGCTGGGAGTAATGACAAGCTCAGGATGGCATCATGTCTCAACACAGTATATCTCTGCTGATCTGAATATAAAGTAATTATCCTCACTAAGACGCATGTTAGACCCTGATGTGAGCACCAAAGCAGAATCAAGTCAAAAAACAGCAGGGCTAAAATCAGACCTAAAAAGATATTGTATTCTCATCATATTCACCCTAAAGCTAAGCCCACCGAGTACCAGAGTAATGGCACTGGCCAGTCACCTTCTCCATGAACCAGACCACCACCAAGCCTGTGTGCTGGAATGAGGATAAAACACCGGCTGTAATAATGCAATCATAAATTGGTAGCAGTTAAGTTCAGAAAGATGGATGACTTCTGCGGCAAAGTGGAAAGGATGGAGCGAGTCTGAATGTGCTTCATCTCTTTCTTTTTTCTCTGGTACTTACACGCACATTCGCACATCATCAATACACACACTCATTCTCGCTCACAGAGCTGGACACTCAAGCATGAAATGAACATGAGCAGCGTGAACTTTGACTGGCATTTTCACACCGCGCCAGGATTTATGGAGCACTATACGTATCAGAATGAGCTGCTGATAATAAAGAATAGCCCAACGCATAGCTGGGATGCCCAGTAAGACGAGTTACCAACCACAACACGACCCATCACAATCCATCTACTATTACACAAACACAAATAGAATCACACAGAGATGCATACTCTCAACCAGACACATATATATAGAAATATGACATGAAAGCGCAACGGTGCACTCACACAGCATCTGCACACCGCACCGGTTACTACTGTTGGTGACTGAGAGGCTCCTCTGGGAAAGGACAGGTTAGCTGTTAAGAAATATCAAATTGCACCCAGTACTTCCAAACTAAAATCAAATTGTAGTTGGGATTTCTGTAAGTGCAGTAATGCTAATTAGAAAAAATACTTTACACGGTACACTTTTACTTTACAAGTACACGGTAGTGTTTGAGAAAGTGTATCTCCCTTCCTTTAAGGAGCTTCTATGGAGTCCATAGATGTCTGTGAACTATGAGTTAGCTTACCAGTGTAGTTACTTAGTTAGAAACTAACAAAATTCATAGTAAAAGCTGCTCTAACCAATGTAGCAAGAAAACTATAAAATCCACTGGACACTACCTACTGAGCAGCACCATATGAGACACGGACAATGTTAGCAAGTAGCCTGTGAATATAGTGGTGTTTTTACAGTAACCAATAAAATATATTATCCTCAGGAGTTGGTGGAGACCAAATCAGAGCTAAAAGGAGAATGAATATTGGACATACATTTGGCAGGTGGCCAGAAACACGAGACCAAATGAATGCTAATGTTGCTCCGTGTCTGCTTGATGTGTAAATAAGCAACCGTTCGCTAACATAGTCACCATACCAACTTAATAATATGCCACAGTTTGCTGCGCTGCCCTCGGAATGGCAGGTAATGCAGGTTTAAAGTTTCTGTTTGACAAGTGAAGATTTTTTTCCTCCCTCTATGTGCACACATCCTTGGCCAATAAAGCCGATTCTGAAAAAACAAACTCTTTAAGTGCCTTGGGCCTGGCACTTCGACAATGCTTGTTCAGAGAGGGGATTGCACATTCCCTGTAAACATTTATCACAGATTTCATAAACCCTCTTCTCTAACATCAACATCCAACACTGAACATCTGCCAAAGAGGAAAACAAACAAGGCAATGTCAAGTCCAACTCCACCATACTCCACTGATCCACTGTTTGCTGTGAGCAAGGGAGCCACGCCCAAACAGCCCAGAGTTTGCTGTCTGCATATCCATCTTGGCAAGGATACACAGTGCTGGCATTCTCTTTCAGCACATTGCTATAAGCCAGGCGATTTGTCTGCTACCACAAGGCCTGCTGTCAATTGAGCACGTTTTATGGAGCCAGCAGCAGATTACCTCCAACTCAGTGCTCCTCAATATCTGTGTACCGCCTTGAAAATATATCTCTGCAACTATGTTTTTCCAATACTCTGAATCAGACTCAATAATGGACTGCGGTCTACTTGGATCGAGCACGTCTCAATTCACCATCACATATGGAGCCAAGCAGTAGGAGCCCCGAGACAGCATAAAACAAACATATACACACTCAGACTCGCACACAGCCGGCTCACCCTAAATTAACAAGTCAAACTGATTAATTCCCACTGGTTACACTTCTTGTTGCATTCGTGTTCTTTGCCCAATGACATTTCTGCCTTTGGTGTTCTGTTCTCATGCTCCACGGACATGCTGTGCTGTAACACATCGCCCTGTCATCCTAGACTGCAGATCCATTGTTTCATTTCAGTCTGGCTCATTATAACACATGATCCTTCACCAAACAGCAGCAAACCCATCCAGACAAGTGCCATTATGCATCGCAATCATTCTCCAAATACACAAACAAGGAGAAACAGCTAACGAATATAGGTGTTGGCAAACTCTCAGGATTATCTGCTGCTTTAATTCAAAGAATTCTGTATAAATGATCGCTAATAAAACAAATCCAGGCCTCAGTTTTGATTCCCTGACTGAGTCACATCTGTATTTAAAAAAAGTATTTACTCAGTAAATACACACCTGTGATGGGCTATTAACAGGCACCCTAAATATTGTTGCACTAATTCAATGTGACCACTCATACCAAATGTGTGCACCACTAGCTAGCATGATGCTAATGAACCATGTTGTTGATTGGAATAGACATTTGGGGAGATAAGCTTATTCGTTCTCTTGACCAGAGTAGATAAGAAGATCGATACCCCTCTCATAAATGTCTGTTAAATATAGCATAAAGAGCGGAGCAGGGGGAAACAGCTAGCAAAAAAAAAATCCACCTGTAAAGCCACAACTTGTTGATTTTACACGTAAACATTTTTGTACAGATTGAACAAATTAGATGTGTCAACTTGTGTGCTTTGGACGTGCTGGTAGGTATCTTTGGACAGAGCAAGGATTAGCGGTTTCCCCCAGCTTCCAGGCTTTATGCTATGCTAACAAGCTAAAAGTCCTGGTAGCAGCTTCATATTTAATGCTGCAGCTGGTCACACACTTTGATTGAACGTCTTTACTGAATAGCTGTTAAGGATAATGGGTCACCTTTACATATTTGACTTTAGTGAATGAGCGCAGCACTGCAAACGTTACAATAACTGAAGGCAGCAGAGTAAATTCCCAGGTCTAAGCGACTCTAAATAGATCTGCTCACCTTGACAGGTAACTGATGGAACATCTGGATGACTCTCTGTAGACATTACAGTGGCATGCAGCTGCACCAGAAAGGGCCAGATGGCCATAAGAAGACACATTCAGGTAAACTCTGTGCATATGAGTATGTAAAGTATGTGCGTGTGTCTGAACTCATGCATGAGTTCACCTGTGTGTATGTGTGTGTGTGTATGTGTGTGTGTGTGTGTGTGTGTGTGTGTGTGTGTGTTAGTGGACATTTGGTAGGGAGCCTCAGTCAGGTCCTGTTTCATCTTGCTCGCTGTGGATCTGCTCCTCGAGCAGCCAGGAGCGCAGCGCAGACGTAAGGAATGGCAGACACTTACTAGAATTCCTCCACCTCCTCCAACAGATTCCTCCAGTATCCACCTGATGAAAGGCGATGAGCATCAGCCTTACTGCAGCTCAGTTTCCATCCAGACCCATCAGCGCTTGCATCTGCGCACCCTTAACCCATTTCCTGCACTCTGCCTAGCAGCAATTTACCCCTGCAATTGCAATAAGTAGTGGACTGGGCAGCCACAATTGGGGTCAATTCACTTTCAGCTCACCAAATTAAAGATGTAAAATGAAACTGCAGCAGACCTAGTGAAGATATGGCCTTCATTCCAGAGATGCCTGGAGGTTAGAAAAAAGGTTTTTGTCCAGCGAATGTCAGCTACTTGAAAAGCAGGACCAGCTGTGAAAATCTGAAAGCAGGAAAGTGAATGAGAAACTCTTGACGCTCCCTTAACCTCTTCCACTGTCCATGTTTAAAGCACAGTGGCTGCAATGTGCAGCTTCCAAGTGGAGGTAAAGGCTGGAAAAGAAAGGAAATACAATAATATTCTTCCAAGAGTCCTTTGTACAGTGTCCACTATACTGTAATACTGCATTGTATAGTAAGTGTGGCTTGGTGCTGTTTGAAATGTTAAATGCCTAGTGGCAATAGGATAGCTGCGGTTCAAACAACTACCAAAAGATACTTTTTCAAAATACAACCATTATCTGTAAACACTTTTTTCAGTTAACAAGAGAAGCCTCAATTCTCAAACAATGTCTGGCAAAATTTAAATCAAGAAATATATAATGAAAGAGCAAATCATTAAGATTATGAATCTACGCAGACATGTGATGCCAGGTTTCAATACTTCGTGCCACGGCCACATTTCGGCCAGTACCAAAAAAGTATTCCGATTCAGGACTCAGCCTTAACAGTGAAAGAAACGAACACAATGCATGCAGATTTGTCACATGAAGAGGTGGCTGACAGCTACTGAAAGAGTGAATGAATGACGCTGGGGAGACGTGAGCTAAAGTGGCAGCAAGCAGCTGCATGCTGCTGAGGCTCACCGATACAGTACAGCACGGTAGCACCATGACTGATGTCTGTGGTCTCTGCACCACTTGACACCAGATTATCGCTCTGCAGTTTAATACAGCCACATGCCATAAAGCAGAAGTCACACTGCATGCTGGGATGGAGCGAGGGGACGGCTCAGCCCTCTCGTCTCTCATCTCCTCCCAGGCTCTCTGGAGCGCATGCACTGCTGAGCAGGCACACACACACACACACATACACACATCACAGAGCGCCTCGGGGGCTCAGGTGCTTAGAGGTGAATAGAATAATATGGTCATGCTCTGTTTTAACTCTACGTTAGTTCAAGTTTCACAACCGGAGGGATTTTTTCACACAGCCTTTTACTTTCTATCCTTCCCGCCATCCGTCTGTCAATCACTCTGTCCTGTCGTCTGCCCTCCTTCCAGTGATCCAGGCAGCGTACACCTGTTCCAGCCCAGGTCGGCCCCCTGAAACCCTAACCCACCATAAAGACTGGGAAAGCTGACAGAGAGGTCAGAGGTCAGTCGACAAAGGAGAGGTAACACTCCCCTGAGAAACAGTAGCGAGGTGTGTAGACCTGCAGCCATTCACCCACATCTTCCATGTCTCTCCTGAGCCATTTCTCCTACACTGACTTGTAAACACACACTCACCTATGCACCGTACTAAAACAAAGCAATGTTCCTGCTGGCCCCATGGCAACCAAACACTCTGCCCCACATCTTCTTTGACAGTTATACAAATCCATAAGTGGGCAAGCAGGCACAACATGAATTAGGAAAATGGGCAGAAAGCAAGCAACATCGAGTTAATACGTGAGATTTATGTACATACACAACATGTGCCTTTGTAGAAAACAGTGTTTATTTCACACAAAACAAAGTGAAACAAACTCGGATCACACAATGTCGTTGACTCTTTGGCCTGCATAACGTTGGGTTGATTAATTTCCTTTCTTCAGCGCCTCAGGAAACAAAACCTGATTTGTAACGCTGAGATGGATTCAATAACAAATCTGCCCCTAATGTGGATCAAGTGTCAAATGAGTAACAAAGTGGAAACAAATCAAACACAAATCCAAAAGGAGTCGTTTGTCAGAATTTCTGGTCCCATAATTTATGAATTCAACATGAAAAGACTGGCAAAAGGCCTCGTCAAACAAATTAATTCCCGCAGCCGAATTCATAGTCACACACACACACACGCCATCCATAATAGGCGTGGACACATTTTGCATACATCAGCAGTGCATGGTATTTGTGATTAGCTGGCAGTTTGCTCATTTTCTGTTACCAAGATTTAACTTCATTACACATTGATTCCCATAGTGACCTTGTTAGATTGTGGTCCTAAATTCTGTTTCCCCACATCTAGAGGGCAAAGGTCATCAGAGAGGTATGGCCTGGCTGTAACTGACCTCAAATGAACAGCTTAATCCAAATCTTCAAGCGCTCAAAGCCCTGCAGGACGTTCTCTGTTAATCAGTCAGTGTACTAGCGGCGCTCACAAGGTCCAAGACTGCTTGTATATTCATAGGCCTCAGTATTCATGAGCGGGTGTTAAGACACTGCTTCATCACTGACCTGCAGGCTCTGCAACACACCAAACCCCAGTGTATCTGCTCTAGACCTCTGGCTCTGACTTAATATATTTCCATGTTCCAAACTATAGATTTATCAGTAAAAATACATCATAACCTTTGACTGCAACAAACACAGAGAGTAGTTAATCACCTTGGAACACATGCTTAGTCGCTAGAGTTAGATGAGAAGATTGACACCATTCAGACATGAGAGTGGACTCAATCTTCTCATCTAAGTCTCTGCAAGAATGCAAATGAGCGTATTTCCCAAAATGTTTTTTTGCACACATCCAACTTGCTCTTCAAAGATTCTTTGAACCCGAGCAGCGATGCACCTCCTTGAATGTTTCATCAACATAATCCAGTCTTTTTGGCTCCCATTCTCCCTGAATGTCATCTCCCTCATGGATCAGCGAATGCAATTAAGGTTAGCCTTTTCAAAAAGAGATATCAAGTGACAGAGCTCCTGTCTAAACTGTGACTGGGGTGGCTTGAGCTGCTCCAGCCTGGCCACGGGCGAGGAATTATAGTCCTTACAGGTCACAGTGACTCCAGGCTACCGGCTCTATACAAACCTAATGGCCTATTGTTGTCACTGACGCTCTCTTAACTTTTTCATGAGATGGTTGAAGGCACAAAAACGCATTCCTCTCGTTTCATTTCATCAGTACAAACAACCCAAATACTGAGCATCCCCTTCAGGTCAGAGACTTACAAAAAGCTGGATCTAATCCAGCTGCATGGTCCCATGTGTCTGTGTTGACGCAGCTTCCGATTACAGTAAGACGCTAGTTGGTTTCTTTGAAGTTGAGATTTAAGCGATCGTCTCTCTTTATTTCATGCCTCACCTAGCCACCGTGTCCAGCCACAATAAGCACACTCTGCAATTATTGAATCCAGACTGTCTGCTATTCACTATTGAAGTCATTCCTTACTGTAGGTTTTAATTATGCAAATTAAGTAGGTGAATTCCCTTGATTAGATCCAGTCGGGAGGTTGTCAGTGTCTCTGATGTTTCTGCCTGTCCTTTTAACCAAGGGCATTTTTTCCCAGGGTTTTTTAATCATTTGCTGTCTGAATAACATAAAATGTGCCATGGCAGCTGAAACGTAAGGGTGGTAGCTCAAGGACATAATTTCAGCAAAGTTAATTTGGGGTTGAGCCCTTCAACACAATGTCATAAAATATTTGTAATTAGAAAAGCATTGCTTTGATGTGTATAAAGGGCAATGTGGTTTGCATGTGCAGTTTAAATAGTTTCAAAAAGTTGTCAAACACAAACTAAAGCTTGGCCCTCAGAGGCAGGAAGCGTGGCACATATTTAATTGCTGCCAGTGGATGTGGACGCATAAAGAAATTATTTGTCATCTTGGGTTTTCTAATGCTGACCAAGTGGCTTCTGTGCAACACTTTTACTGTGTTGTTGCCAGGGTTCACCTACACCTCAAGGCTACAGTGACGAGGGAAAAAAGCCTTTACTTCCCTTAATATCTTGTGGGACATAGTGTAAAGGTTCCTTTAGACCCAAACAGGAAAACACAAAAGCTGTCTGGGAGGTGTGTGTAAACAGTGAACTTTCCCTCCAGTCATCTTCATGTATGAAAGCGCATTCGCTCTGCCCAAACACTGTTCCTTGAATTTCCATCTACTCGCTACTACTGCTGTATTCGAACAATACGTCTACAGGCAGGGTGAGGGGGAGAGGGATGTCGGGGGACCAGGCCGACTTCCTCTGCACAAAAACGGGACGGCGGGCGGATGGGGAGGGAGGGGAAGTGCGGCCTCGGGTAAACAGTCTCCGCTCTCGTTTCTTTCCCATGACAACAGCAGACACAACACTGGCCGAACCCTTAGCAGGTAACGCGAACCCAGACACACCGACAGGCCACCTGAGTCGCCCCCATTGACCTCATTCCCTCCTTGGAGGAAGCAATTTGGAAGCGATCATCCATAACCGTGTCCATCCTATGAGGCCCAACAGGTGGGCAGCTCAAACTCACAAAGACAAAGGGTTTATTATCCTTCAGCTGAAGTAGCCCATACCATAATGCCGGAACAATGGGAGCACCCTGCCATCACTGTTTGCAACCCCAGAATTAAGGCCCAATTTAGCCATCAACAAGTGCGAAATAGGGGGGGAAAGGGGGCTGCTCCCATCTCTTTCTACAACACTGAGCACCTGGTGAAGGCCACAAAGTACTGCTGGAAGATCCCACACTAACAAGGGGAGGTCAGTTCCCATGGCAGATAATGGCAGTTAGGGATAGGCCTAATGTGTTTACGGGGTGGACTTACCTGATACTTGAACATAGATCTGATATGGTCTTAACAAAGATTAGACCACACATGCAGACGTCTCAAACAGAGAGTGCAGGTGCTTCAGAAAATGCCCTCTTGTCCCTTGTCTACCTGTTCCCGAACGAACATCGGGTGCTGTGGGATTTGGGGTGAACTTTGAGGAGCTGTAATCCAATCCGACTTTGGGACTCCCTCTCTAAAACGGGACAACAAAGGAGACCCGACCCGAGGGGCAAACCCAGCCCACCTCAACAACAGCAGTCTCAGGGCCTATATTTAACAGTGGTGGGAATTGTGGGAGCAGCCGCACAGGAACACTTTCAATGCACAGCGAAGGTCAACTGGGACTCCAACTTCCTCCCCAGTCTCCGACGTGAGCAGCTCGCCCGTTTAAACTCCCTCAACCCCCCCCAACAGAAAAAATAAAGAGATAAGCATTGTTTAGCCAAACAATGGGCCACTTTCAAAGTCTCAAAAGCGTCCATTTTTACATCCAAGGCCAGCATTTGAAGTCAAGCATGCAACAAACAACTTTACAAGTGCATACTGAGAGCTTCCTTGGTACAATTATATACCATCCATAGGATAAAGTTTCATTGTCCATAGATGTTCATATATATCAGTGTTGATAAGAGCAGGTGGGCAAGAAAAGCCCGAATCCATTAGTACGGCTACAGAAATGTGGCTGCTGCCAAAGCTGGGCTCCCTATCACTGCTCTGTGTAAAGCAGACTGTAACTAGCATATGTCGACTGTGTGAAAGCGAATGTGACTATTTCTTAACAAGAAATACCGTAAAATTGCAATGCAACTGAGGTTGGCGCAATATGTCCAACTTTAAGGTGAACAGTTTGAATTTGAACATGAGATTGGCCAAAAGGTCCGTGTAGAAAAAGTTATTAAACCAACCTTCAGAGAGTTTTGGTCCGCCAGGGCCAGCGCCTGCTTCTTCAGCTCTGTGACTTTCTTCTGACATTGCTGGCAAAAGCCTCCCTTCTCCTCCGACTCGGAGATGGAAACCGAGCCGGCGCCCTCGGGAGGAGGCCGGCTGCTGCACCGGGCGTCATCCGCAGAGTTAAGTCTTTTCCTGGGGGTTACCGGTGACTCCTCGCTCGGACATCCCACCACCTTAAGCATAAAGGAAGAGCTCGGTTAACTTCGACTGTGAGAATAACAACAGGTCGCACCTGCACCGGTGCGTGCAAGTGTTTGCTTGCACCTTGACGACACGTTCGAATAAAGAGCATCTGTCCCAAGTGCGCACCACACAGATCCAAGTTGCTCGGGGGGGGTTTTGTGGGTTTTTTTCTTTATGTGAGGTGCAAACGATGCAAACAAATCCTACCACGAGACACTTACAGTGAACATGCGGTTGCTAGGGTCCCTTCCATCAGGAGCTGGGCTGCACGCAAGTGAGCTCATTCTCCCAGATCAAGGTCGCACCTTCGGGACAGCGTCTTCGTGAAACACACCAAACTCAAAGGTTCTGCTGCAGGAGAAACGCGGGGCAGAGCCATAGGCTGGACCGAAGACCTGACTGAAGGGTACCAGTCATCTGTCGGATTGTCCTGGACCAGTGGCCGCGGATCGAAGGCGGGGAAGTGGAAGTGTGTGCCATAAGTTCGCAGCGGAGGGGTTTTGGTACAGCAGGGCGCACAGCGCAGCGCAGGAGGCTGCTCCTGGAAAGGGAGGGCTGAAGAAAAGTTTTCCTGCGCGGAGGGGGGGGGGCTATATGAGGGATCCGAGCTGTTGTTGTGCCATGGACCACTCTGAATTATTTGTGTGGTGAACTGTGATATATTCGTCAACTAATTTAACCCCATAGAATAAACCTCCCCCCTCATGTGCTCTTGCTCTAAAGTTTGCACTGCACACGCGTTCTCTGCCTGATCCAGCTCTTCACTTACACTCTGTGAAATGGTCCCAACTCAGCCTCAGAATTACGCACATTTCCCCGGAAATCTTTGCAGCCTTCCCATCATCTTCACCGTGTTAGAGCTGAACTGCATGTAGGCAGATTTCACCACAGCAAAAGTTGGACACCTTGAGTTCAGGGTGTTTTACGCTCCTTCTGTCCCGCACTATTAAAGTGTTGATTAATTGGTCCATCAAGCCGTTTAACGAATATAATAGATGATTTGTATCGTTAGGTTTCTGTTTCAGCTGTGACCGCTCAGGTTCAGCAACTGTTGCCTCTCCCCGCAGGCGCAGGAGTGCCTCTGCGTGCTGTTGGTGTCTGGCGCCATCCTCTGGCAAAGGCGCGGAGCAGCATCTCTCAAACTGGAAGGGTGGGTGGGTGTGTGTGGGTGTGGAGGGGGGGGGGGGGGGGGGGGGGCGGGGGTTAAATATTTAATTGGTGAACTTTGAATATTTCATGTGGCTGATGTAAGCGACAGTGACACGGTTTCTCTAAACGACCTGTTTGTGGAAACCAGCAGCCTTTTGTCTCCTGTTGAGGAAACGTGAATTGGGTGAATTGAAACGCGTGGGTCAAATATATTTTCTATTGTCATTTAAAGTCGTCTGCAACATGTCTGAGGCTATAAAGGGATTGTCCCAAAAGACACACGCAAAGGTTTACGTCTGCAACCAGAAAAGGTCTCAGTCAGCGTAAATCTCCCGCAATAAGTTATCCACCATATTTAAAGCGGTCGAGAGTTAAAGGGCGGCTTCTGATTGAATTATCCAATTTCTGTCAAACCTTTGGGAGACGTTTTGGCCGTTGGCTGTACGCCAGGTAACAGCAAGAAGAAAAGTTCGCCGCTGCCAAAGACACTTGTTTTTTTTTTGTGCAAAAGTGTCCAACGAGGCAAACTGAAAGGGGACCGAGGAGGCTGCGAGGTGCTGTTCAAGGTCCTGAATACCGGACAGGAGCCTGTCTCTTCGCTGTTTCCCATTTATTTTATACATCCTTTTAATTGAAACATGTATATAACCTGTGTTTCAGTTCTGCCTTCGAGGAGGTCTTACCTTTGTTTTTCTCTTGAGCAGGTGACTTGTAAATCCAAATATGATGTCGGAGTCAACGAAGATGGTCCCCAGGTCTATGACGCTGGGGTTGGGCTTCCCAGCTCCGGGAGACCCCGACGAGTTTGGCAAAGCCATGTGGGCTGCGTGTGTAGCCTCGCAAAAAAAAATCCACTCCTCGGGACACCTATTTGACTCGTGTATCCATCTAATTCAATTCTCTCGTGCCCTCCAAAAAGATCCACAAGGTGTTTTAATCCGGACATCCAGTGGCTCACGGTGAGCGCTCGCACGCGTGCGTAAAACAGCCTCTCAGATTTCCAGTGGTCCGAGATGTCAATGAAGCAGTACAATCCATCAGGCGTGCAGAAAGAGCTTTATTCTGCATCCGGCGAAATACTTTTTAAGCCACCCTGAGGCTGCTCGTGCCTGATGTTGGAGCGCTGCAGGTCTGAGAGCGATGGAGCACCCTGTGCGTCCGCTGCTCTCTGTTCTCTCTTCTCATCTCGGGGGGGGGGGGGGGGGGGGGGGGGGGGGGGGGGGGGGGGGGGGGGGGGGGGGGGGGGGGGGGGGGGGGGGGGGGGGGGGGGGGGGGGGGGGGGGGGGGGGG
>JAVQJF010019647.1:0-24783 GCA_036023855.1 Gadopsis marmoratus | reverse complement strand
ATTGGTGTGTCACTGCATGCATCCTGTCTGTTCTCCTTGCAAGTAAAACTATCACGTCGTTGTCCTCCTCATCTTTGTGTCTGTGTTTTATAGATGTTTTAGGTGCTTAAACCTGACACTTATGCTGCTCAGTCTCGGTCTCTTTAAAGAAGGTGGAACCCCATCTATCAACAATACAAGAACCAGGGAATAGATTATAGAATACATCTACTATTTGAATTTTACTGAGGTGAGGGTGGGTAGAGTACATTAGTGTAATCTTTAAGATCAGTGCCTTGATTTTTCATGCACGTCTTTTGAAAATATATAAATACTGTGCATATTAAAATAAAAAACATGGAAAACAGTGCTAACATTGTAACCAGTGTGATTTGATCAGCACAAAAAAAAAAAAATGTTGGGAAGCATTTATGACAAAACTGTCAATTTTATAAAGTTAATTCCTGTTATGTTAAACAAAGACCTCAATGATTGACAAAACATGCAACCCTTGTTAAAGGTAACAGTAAATAAATGAGTGTTAACAAAATACCTGAGTTACAAAAAGTTAATATACTAGAATATATAATACATAACAATATAAAATATGCACAATCAATTGAAATGCTTAGACAAGACATCTCTGTGCCAGTGTCAATCTTAGTAATTCACAGTTTCAAGCTGTTATTAGCATCATCTTCCACTCTGATGGAAGAGACCTCAACATGCAGGAGGAACCAGATAATAATGTGAGTGATTAAAAATACATATGGCACCAGACATAGGTTATAATTTACAATGATGACCGCTTTGTAAATGCTGAAGTGAACAAAGTCTGTCCCACCAAATCAATATATAGCAGTGTTGGATTGCAAACCAGTGTTTCAATAGATTGTGTGACTCAAACAAACCCCAAAGCTGTCCTGATGCTGTTTAATGTATTGCCAAAGAACTTTGGTCTTTGTTTCTTCTTTACCCAACCTTAAAGCTGCACGAATCATTTTTTGGCCATTAGGGGGCAGAAGAACTCACAAATATTTACCGTACACATGTAACTCGATTCAGAATTAATACAAAAATATTGATTAATGCAGCTTTAAGAATATAACCTGCAACCAGTAATAAGTACACAACCACGTTTTAATCTGTTATCAAAACCTGTAACAGTATTCTCCAACACATTTGGCTAAACGTTGGTTTGTGGAAGATCATACCCAGTACTGATTCTTCTGCAGAGTCGGAGTGGTGGTTTGAATAATTTGAGAAGCTGATGCAGGGGAGCCATTACTCCAAGAACTTATGAGCATGTTTGAGTCAATGGAGTTATAAGCTGAGCCCTGATATAACCGATCAAGCACAGGGCTACCTGGGCAGGTGTGGTTTAATGGAGTGACAGTCACTGTGGGAACTGTTGTGCTCCTCTGGGTTTGACCATGGTAGGACTGACTACTTGGAAGACCAGTGGAGGGTGGCTCCGTTGGTGCAGCAGTGCTCTTCTTCCTTTGCCTGTGGTGTCTAAGAAAGACAACCAGGACTACAAAGATGATTACAAGCAGCAGCAGGGCCAGCAGTGGTAAGATGACCAGGAGTGCACTGGAGGTTTTTTGAGGGTAGGACTCTACACGAACTGGTGTGTTCCTAAAGGGAAAATCCTCTGTTCCATGCATGGGTTTGCCAAGAGTCGTACTAAACATGCTAGTTCTGTTGGAGTTTCCCCAGCGGTTGCGTCCCTTGAACTTTTGCTGGTTTTTGCTTGGTTGCTGGGTGGAGAGGAAAGCTGTAAACAGGACCGGTGAAGCAGTTCCATTTCTGTAAGTCTGGATTGGTGTCTGAGAAACAGATGATGTGGTTGGGACAGGATGCTTTGTGGTTGGAAAAAGTGCTGGATCATATGGCACAACTGTAAAGTGGAACTCCCCTTTAGCATGTTGAATGTTATCAGCTTTCAGTACAAACACCAGTGAGTCATTTAGCTCTTGAACTCCAGTCATGTTGGCATTCAGCTCCAAGGCTACCTCCTCTTGCATGATGTCCTGAAAAGTGAAGGACTCAGCTGGAACAGCTTTGCTAGACATCTTAGGTTTTGTCAGACCAACCATCCCATACTTAGGCTGAGAGATAATTTCAAATACAGGGTCACTATTACTGATATTAGCCAGTTCAGAGGCATTAAGAAAGCTAGTGTTGAGTTTGACAGCAATCCCATTGGGAATCCTCAAACCTTTGCCAATCTGGATCAAAGGTCTGACAGTTATGTTAAGCACTTGGCCTGTCAGATTTGCCTCTGAAGTGAAGATAGTGTACTCAAAGCTGTCTTCAGCAGAGGAAAGAGAGATCATATGGTAGGACAGCCTTCCAGAGTGGAGGTCCTCCTGTTCGAACTGTGTAAGCTCTTGGTTGTCCTTCAGAAGTTTGCCAAAGTTTGGAGGCCTTGTAATCTGGTAGTGAATGGTGAGGTTTTTCCCATTGGTTTCAGCAGCAAGGTTGTCCTGGGTCAGTGAAACTGAAGTCTTGCCTTGCTCCAGTGTCAATCCAGTGTAGCTGACCAGAGAAATGGTAATTTCTGTCACTTCTAGGTTAAAGAGTTTATATATTGGTTTATGATGGCCATCCGTGACACTGAAGTAGAACACCCCAGAGGCGGAGCTTCCATCATGGATGAAATAGATGCTTCCGTTATTAATTTGGGCTTGAGTGAAGGCCACAATCGAGTCATTCAAACTTCCTTCAAGAGCTAGGTAACCATTGTTTGGCTTACTAATCACAGAGAACTTAATTTCATCAGGAGGATTGTCTAAATCTTCAACTTTCAGATTCTCAGGCCGGAGGGCTACAATATCTCCTTGTACCACTCTCAGACTTGGAGCTTTAGTTTTTAGCAAAGGTGGCTGATCATTTACAGGTGTGATTGTAATGTTAAAACGCTCCTCAACAACATCAATGTCATCGTGAGGGCGTTGTGCAGTTTTACCCTTAGGATTTAGCCATGCACAGAATACAAAAGAATCGCGAGTTGTCTCAGAGTTGTTGTGCTTGTAGGTGATACCGTATTTGTTAACGATGAACTGGGAGAAGTTAGGTTTCTCATTGGTGAGGTTTCTCTCACCCACCACTATGACACCATGCTGAGGCAGAGATGTCACCTGGAACCACACCTCATGGGAGCTCCGCTGAGGTGTTGGCAGCTTGGACATCAGGTTACTGGCATCCAGCTTGGATTCATCAATGACAACACTCTCACCTTCTGTTACCTCAGCACCTAGCACCAAGCAAACATTATGTTAATCACCAAGGACAACACTGTTAAACATTTTTAAGTAACAAAGCATTAGCATTTAGCTCAAAACACCATCATACAGAGTGGCTCTTCATACCTGTGTTTGCAAGCAAGACTGAGTTGTGTTCAGGTCCAGTATTCTCATAAGAAATATCTATTTTGAAGGTCTGGCTTTCCAGAGAAGTAGGTGGTGATGCAACAGAAAAGGTCATGGAGTCCATGGCTTCCCAGCCCACTGACTCGATGGGGGTTTGAATGTACACGACCTCCTTCCTGTCCACCTGAGGTACAAAAACAGCACAGATCCTCAGGCAAAGCACATTTGCACGACATGCAGATGAGCCACCCCTTAAGTGAACTGATGCTTTAATCAACCGCATAAACAGTTCAGTGGCCTCAATAATTCCTCTCCATTCTGAAAGACATTACAACATTATGTATAAGATCATTTATTCATATCTGCTTTGCTCAGTAAATAAAGTACACAGGGCATCACATCTTTAACTGTGTCAGATCTTAATCCATCAGAAATTATTGATTACATAAAAGCCATGTTCCATTCAGCTAAAGAACTGCAAAGTCAATTTCCTGAATGAGGATGCAGAATATCTATTATTCATAACGCGGAACTATGGCAACTTTCCACATGAATGGAGGAACCGTAATATTTCACATCCCTTGTGTTCTGTTTTTAAATAGTCTTATGTTCAATGACAATAAAGTGTTGATATGACCTCCAGTTCTTCACTCACCATGTCTTGTGTAAAAGTGGAAATGTCCACTGTTGAATTATCAGACTGCCTCGTCACCAGACGCCCCAGTTTAGGTTGCCGAATTACACTGAATGTAATAATGCGGTTTGAGGTATTGCTGATGTCATTGGTCACTGTTTGTAAATCCTCATTTGTGATTGTTGTAGAAGAGCCTGGAGGAAAGACATGACACTGAATTAATGACAATACTGAAGAATTGGATCATTTATAATGATACTTGAAAAGATGATCTTCTGTGAATATGGAAAAGAAAATTCATTTTTCTTGTCTGGTATACAGTTCAGCTGTGACCACACTGTTAAAAGTCTTGTGCGGTTGCATCAAGTGTTACAAGTTTTCCCCTCTGGAAGCGTCTCACTTCTTTTTGACTCCAAATTATGCAAAACTAGCTCAGAAATAGACTGATGAGAGTCCTTTGATGTGTCAAATTAAAGCTGCACTGCAGACATCCCAGACGTTTTACAGCACTGTCCGACTGCAGTGCGGGGTGTTACATAAAATCCAAACAAGAAATTAAAAGTGGACCAGCTCCCTGCAGGAACAGAAATCTTCCACTTGGGGAAAATGCAAAGAGAAACATCATGATGATGGGAACTGACTACTGAGAGCCTTTTCTTCTAAAGATGAATTACATAGATTTCCATAGCTCTGCTGCCACTGTAAAGAGGATCTAAAAAACGTTGCTGATTAACGATGGAAGGCCATGATTGAGGGAAAGAGGGGTCAAAGCACAGTGAAATTCATTCATCACTTGTCGTGAGTACTCCCACCATCCGTGTCTGTCTCATGGGAATTTTCTCTCTTACAGGAAGAGAAAGAGATGGGCTTTCTTCTTAAAAGAAGGGGTTTTCTGTATTATTAGAGATTTGTGCAGCTTTCATGGTGGTAGTATATAGACAACATATAGAAATGCTCGCAGGAACCAAATACTTTTCTAAAACCCCTGCTCGTCATTTAGTCTATGCCTGCGAGATGAGAAAAATGTGTGGCACTTTGGGAATTTGAGACTGGCGCAAGAAAAAAAAACATCATGTGAAACAAGCTAACCACTGACAAACATATATTCACTGTCTGAAGTTCATATTGTTAAGGAATATGTGATATTAATACATTTATAAAATGATTGTGATGAAGATTAGAGGAATACAGCATCATGGAACTGAGAATATCATTAAGGCGCCAAGCAGAAGTGCTTGTTTGGGTTATCCCCATATTTAAAATGATATTGCATGTAACAAATATTATACTTCTGCCTTCTGACATGGCCGGACAACGCGTTGTACAAACTAGTTATTTCCTAGCATAACACAGTGCTTATATTCCCTCTGTGGCCATGTAACAGTAACAATACATTGCATTGAATAATTAGCTTTGTGTATTCAAGACGAGCTTGACAGAATTATAAGCAAATAGCACATTTCTTCATACAAATGATCACTTTAGCACGTCTTGCGTGGTATTTGTAGGCAACACCACACTGATTTACTGTCAGAATGTTTTTCAGGTAAATACGGATTTCTTAATAAGGCATATGCATCCATTTAGTGAGGAGTCTTTGCAGTTTTACCGAGCAAACCCAGACATTTGAGGACTTTGCAAGAAAGATAAACTTTAATCTCACCTCCACAGTGGGGAAGTGTTTCATGTCACCCCTCACACCATCAAAACCCTTCATTGTCACCCCCACCCAACCCTCTGCCCCGCCTGGCACCAGGCACAAACGGGGCTGACTCAGACAGAGCGTGGCACAGCTTTTCAAGTACCCACTCACCCTGTGGCTGGGAAGCTCAGCAGAGCGTGCCAGTTGGCAGTTTGCTGCCCTCACAATATCCTTTCCTTCTAACTCACAAACCAGACCAGTGGAAATATCAGAAAACCTTAAAGTGTGTTTGCAGAGACAGGCGACACCCAGTCAGCCTATTTTTAGACCCTGAGAATTAAAAGTAGCATACTATAAATATCAAAACATTTAGCTATGGCAGCAGCTGATTCACCAGTCTGGTATTTGGGTAAAGTAATGACTTGGCTGTTGGAAAGGTTCTGAATTATTTAACCAAAGGGATTCTGGACTGTAGTAAGGCTGAACATATAAGCAGGTTAAATCTTACAAAATACAGCAAAGAGCACAAGGTATCACACACACTTAAAATCTCCAACTGAGCCCTTAGAAAAGTAGCAAAAAATGAGGACATCAATGGATATTAATGAGTACAACTAAAAAGAGTGGTGTGTCTGAGAGGCCGACACAAATATGTTTCAGTTTATTTTTAGGAAGCAGCTGTGTAGATTCGTGACACAAAAGCCTATAAAAGAGAAATTATGCTTCCAAAATTCTTGTGATCTCATATTGTAATAAAAAAGATGAAGATACACACATGTAGAAGATGTTTGAAATCAAGTTTGGTTTGTTCTATGAAAGCAGTGACCAGTGAAAATCTAGATGCCGATTTAAAGAACGTATTACATTAAAGGATCTACTAACAAGTCTTCATAGCCAAAGCCTGATATATCTTAGTCCTCTGTGCCATAAAGCTCCATTGTTGTCAACAAACTCTTAAGAACACATCAGAGACTGCTGCACTGGGCGACATGTGTCTTCATTACAATGAATTTTGGCACTGTAGTTTAGTCTGAGTGAATCTCACGAACACCGTACTGCTGTAAATCTTTAATCCGCATCTGAAAATAGTCCCTACCAAATCCACTAAATATTCAAGTTTAAGTAACATTTGTCAAAACCTGCTGTGCCCATATGTTTTAGGAAATTACTTAACCTTTTTTAAAAATCAATCTACATATTTGTGACCTGTTTTCAAACTTTTACGTCTGGGAGTGCCACAGAGCAGGGAAGAGGAAAAACATTAAGAGACGAACCAGCACATTCGTTTTTTCACAAGATTTCTTGACAATAACCAAATATAGAATAAAGCCAGCCTTGTCCTTTCATGATAAGACTCTTCTCAGAGGGCGAATTACCTGGAAACACCTTGAGTGGACGGTTTTTCTCTACACTGAGAACTAAGGCTCTGGCAGTGATGCTGAAGATCTGCCTGGGAGTGAAGTTCACACCGTCGTTGACTTGGAAATTGAATCCTCCAGACATGGCACCTGGAAATGCAATGACACACAAAAAAATGAATTAAATGAAAAGCTCAAACTGTCAAGTAAAAGGTGTTAGATTCTGTCTGCTAGAGTGAATAAAGAACATGCATGTTGTTAGAGCAAATTTACAAATAAGCTGCATCTGGCTGCAAAATACACATAAAAAAGGTATGTGATCAGCATTCCTGATTGATCCTTCTGATGATTATGATTCACTGGGAGTTGAAGCATGAAGTAGAAAGCAAATCAAACCATTAGGATTTATCAACAGCATCCTCTAGTGGATGCAAAAGGAACAACAAAAACAAGTTATCTTGAAATCGGGGAAAAACACAGATGAATTACATTTGGCATTACTGCTTTAAATCCAAAGCAGGCAGGTGAACAAAGAGACAATCACATTTGGAGTAATTCATTACAGGTTATGTTTAGGACTGGGTAATGTGATCAAAATCAGTGTCACAATATTAAAATGAATCCTTTTCAAATATTGATATACTTTACAGTACTTCCCACACACTTCATATCCCACTGTGAATCATTACATCAGACAAAACCACAAACAATATAAAAACATTTAATGACAATTTGCTTGGAATCATTCATTTGAACAACATAGTGACAACATGATTTGACCGTATTATGAAAATACAAATCTACAGAAAGTTGATAAGTGGTTATATCTTTTCTTCTTCAATAGCCATCTCCACATAAACAGAGAAGCATGTTAATAACGTACAGATATCATTGTAGTCATATTTCTGTTTTGCAGTATTTTGGGTCTGTTGTTGTTGACACTAATCACTCATTATTTTACCATTAGTTATTGTTTTAACTTTTTGACTTATTGAAAAAAGTCTCTTCTGGCTTCTCCACTGTTGTGCATTGTTAATACTTAAGTAGATGATAGAAAAACTGATTTTACCTTTGTGAACGAATAGTAGCTGTCCCTGGTCTATGTGTGCCTGGGTGAAGTTGAGCACGACTTTCATGGGGGCAGTCTTCAGGGCCAGGTGTCCATTGCTGGGTGGGGTCACCATGAAGTGTAGCTCCTCTGGGGGGGTGTCCAGATCCTGCGCTCTCAGATCTCCCGGGCTGATCTCCGTCACTGACGACACCCAAACCTGGACACAAAATGGACAAGGACACAACCGGTCCCACCTGTAATCTACATGTAAATATGGACGTCCAGGAACATGGAAACAGAGACTTTTGTTTGACATGACTCATGGTGTAGAGGCCAACAGTATTTGACAGCTAAATGTGAGCCTGACATTTATTTGGATAGATGGAATGAATACTACATTAAAACTATTTTGTGGATGCCAATCTTTGAGCAAACCCTCATAGTTCAAGTGTTGGAAATAAAATACTAAATCAATTCGTCTGTAGGATAGAGAAGGTTTATGTCTCGAACCTTTTTCATGAAATAAAAGCAGTTATGCAACACCTATTCCCTTCACAGATAAAATGCAACTGAAAAGCGAGACGCATGAAAGGGCCAGCCGAAACAGCCGACGTGTCCTTGTCATTCATCACCACACACAATGGACCAAGGATGCTGTGGGTGTGAGTCCGGCTCCAAGGCTATTTCCCATTTCTCTCTCCCTTTCTTTTCTCTCGTCATTTTCCACTGAACGATAAATCACCCAATGGAGCAGAACGTCTATAAAACGATCAATAACTGAAGCACCTAAAGACGGCATGACAATAACAACCTATGAAAAAATGTCACTGAGCATCACTCACTTCATGTTCAACAACATAATTCTAATGAAGAACATCTCGGGACCAAATATAGCCGTGCGGACTGTAAACATAGTTGGATGCACTGCAGAGCGTTGGTGAGGTACAGTTCCTGTTCCTGCTTCCATGTCGAAAATGATGAAACGCCTCGAGTTAACGCGAAGGAACAGAGGAACTCGTTGACACACCGTACACAAAACCACTGAACCGGGCAGACACTTGACAACAAAGGATGAGATTGTACAATCCAGGACAGAGCAACTATTGCATAACATACCACTGTCGCTCACACGGGTTGTAATTCCACAGTAATTACTGGAAGGCTGTGACAAGAATCCCCCCTTTTCACTGCAGACATTTTGAGTCGTCAAAAGCACAGGTGTCGCTAAGAACATTAATAATGGCTCCGTTCTATTCACGTGTCCCAGAGAGCCAGCATGCTCAATACCAGGAGCAAATGGAATGCAGCCATTGTTAACTCAATTATTCACACCTGTGTCACATGTGAAAATGTCTTCTAACGACACGATACAAAATCCTGTTCGTATTGGTGGTCAGGCAGTGCCTGCTGTTACAAAATATCTAAAGAAATATAAAGACAATACTAATGCATAAATATGACAAAATACATTGCATTTAGATTTGATGTCGTGGTAATTGTTACGCCACCTGGTGAATGGGAGACTGTTCATCACTCTCCTATTAGCTCTGTGCTGGCCTCCATTAACTTCAGAGAGAGACATTTAGCTCTTTAGCTGCTAAATGCTCCATAATGTTCACCAGCTTTAGTCGCTAACTTTGTGCTGGCGAACAGTGAGTTTCTAGAGCTTTTTCGCTGTCTGCTGCAGTATAAATGACCCTCAAACTCCCATAAAATGACAAAAATGAGCTGGCCTCCCACTTGGCTGTCACTTACTGGAAGAGAACCTTTTCAATTAGAACCCATAAATGCCACATCGGCCCACCTCATGGAAGATCACACACATCACATTGGTCCCACAGCATAAACTCTCCCCATATGAGAGCACCTTCCACGCATGTGAGTGTGTGTTCATCTACAGGGAAATGACTACACCTCCAATAAGCCTCCATTTAACAGGAAGTCACAGCAGGAGCTGTCTGATGAACAACATGGGCGCGACTCACTAAATTCAAAGAAAAGACATGCGAGATCAATTTGCACAAACGCCCCCCGGAGTTGAGATCAATCCCTCAAACGCGACAGGGTGTCTGCTGCTCATCCGGCTGCAGCTTTATTAATGGAGAGCACGGTCAAATTTAAACACAACAAACCTCACCACACTTCACATCTCTGAGCCACTTGTTTTGAATTCTTGTGAGCCTTGAATGCCAAATGGAGAATTTTACTTCAAGAGGCCGCTCACAGCTCAATGAATTTTAGTCCCGCTTTAAAATCCTGACAGTTGAACGGTGTTTCATTCCATCTCAGAAAATGTGCCAAATGAAAATCTGAGTTAAAGTGGAGTGCTTTTTAAATATTGATTCAGAAAACATCAAAGCGGGTTCAAAACTAACGTTCCAATAAATTATATGAAGGACTACATAACTGTGATTGTAAGAAACAATCTTCCACAAGAGACCCAACATAAAGTGCAGTGGCAGAGAGCCCCCTTGTGGACACTGAGAATCCAGTTCCTTTCCACCTAACATCCAGTAAAACATGATATGACTATTGATCACATTTCTATTTAACAGATCAACAATATGTGCAGACAGTTTATTAGTGACAGCAAAAATTATACTTCTCAATCATACAACTCATTCAAAAACATTGTACTAACTACTTAACTGCTTTAACTGGCGCCACAAAGTTCTTTAGTGCACTAAATTTTCCCTCCTCTCCCGAGTCTGCAGGATCCCAGAGGAATTTGAGGCATTTGGGTCAAAGCTGCACAGACAATAGAGACCTACACTTCAGCCTCTCTTTCCAGCTGGACCTCACACAACTCTAGTTACTAAAGCTGACAGAGCACGAGGCAACACTGCTCAGCACATGGACACAAATTGCATCTAATTTAAGAGAAACACAAAATGTATGTTAGTAGAAGTGCTTTTCACAGGTTTTCTTTGGGTGAGCAGATAGTGAAGAGAGATATGAAGTAGAAGCTGGACTGAATTGAGGCCATGCATGCGGTCACAGTGTTTGCTACTTCCAAGCCATGCCATCATGTCATTCAACACTAGGATGCTGTGAAATGGATTCAATTCATGCGACATATTTTCAGTAGCAAGACCTTATGTCTGTGTTATATATGGGGATTATTTTCCACTTGATTTAAACTCTTTTGTATTCACAAGAAGCCTTAGAAATAATTTCCAGTCAACCCAAATTATGCAAAATATCAGGTCCCACTTCAGTTCACTGAAGCAGCATTTCTTGCAAATGACCCACCGAAAAGGATTGCTTTCGTTTAATACTAGGAGAATTTCTCTGAAAGTTCAACACCATAGCACCATAACAGACCTTCCTACAAGTCCCAGGAATCTCCAAATGTATGTCAATGTCTGTTCTGTGCTGACAGCCCCCCTGGACCCTCCTCTAGATAACAAATATTGTTTCCCTCATCCAGCCAGCCATGGCAACTTGCAACACTGCCCACATGAAAACTGTCTGACAGTAAGTCATGTTGCCAGACCTGCTACTAAAAAAATATCCAGAGTTGATCCAGAGTTTAAATATAGAGCAGCAGTGCAGACTCACCCTGAGGACCCTGTTGGCTGTAATAACAGGAGACTCATCGTTGACAGCTGCAATCTGGATGTACACCGTCTGGGCTGCACTCTGCTTCCTCAGGCCTGTGTCGTTGGCCACCACAGTGAAGTTGTCAGCTAAGGTTTCACTGCCGTCATGGACATAGTAGATGAATTCGTGTTCCACCTGATTAAAGAGAGGAGGAGAGGAACAAAACAGCATAATGATTGTGACACTTATCTCACTGTCGTCTCCAATTCTATGACATAGAATGGATATAGGGATAAAACCGTAACACACTACTGCTTTGTAAAGTGTTAGAAATTAATTAGGAGCACAAACACAACAGAATGTCATGAAATTTCAGCTGGGGTAGGGTGGGATGAAAACAAGGTCAAGGCAGGGTCATGCTATTTTTTCCTTCCTTTAATGTTGTTATTTATTTAAAGAGGATTTTAGGTTCCAAACACTGTCAACATACCTGTAGATTGGGAAAAAAAAAACTGGCAGTGGACATAAAATACAGAGGACATGAGCTCTGTGGCTTCAGTGTTGTAATAATTACTGCAATAATAATAAATAAAATTGTTTAGCCCTCAGTTGGTGAAATATGAGAAAGTATAATTTTTTCTAAATATAAATCACATCTGTAAAATGCCAACGATCATGGCACAAAAGATACTCAGACATGACCTGTTATGAGCATGACAAACATTACACACTAAATCAAATTATTTATGCATCAATCCAACTGCCAGTCTATTGCCATTTTTCCACAGCAACTATAAGAGTGCCTGTAAGAATATCTCACCTGCCTCCTGGTGAAAGAGGTTATGGGCACACCGGGGTGTCGAGAGTGCTCGATGTGACCATGCTGCGGGGGCTCAGTCAAACTGCACAGGAAGTTGATTCCTGAAAAGTGACGGTTGGTGACTTTGAGCACATCCTGGGTCAGTGCCTTGGAGGAGCCCTCATTCAGTGTAAAATTGGAGACCTGAAGTGGGATGAGCCGTGGGATGATGTCAATAGACATTCTAATGTCACTGACATCAGTGATCCCATTGGTGACATCAAGGATGAAAGTGTCGTTGATGCTGCTGGGCTCCACCTGCATGTACTGGATGTTTCCACTGTTCATGTCATCTTGGGTAAATGTCTTGACAGGAGACAGTTTGGTTCCGATATAGCGCTTTTCCCCTTCGACAAAATGCCGGAGAAGGCCATGAGACGGGGCTACCTTGACTGTGAATACAATCTCAGATGGCAGGTTGTCCTCATGGGTGACCTGCAACAATCAGAAAACATATTCATTGATTACATTTGAAATGTTCCATTCATCACTAAGGTTTAGCTTTCATTTTGCTCTCAATGTAACATGGCATCATTGTAAAAAAATAAAAATAAAAAACTAGTCAGCATTCAGGTTTTACCCTTTCAGCAGCCTTAAAAAACCAGAGCAGTAAAAACTAGTTGTGTACTCTAAGATTAGTCTGATTTTGTGCTTTTAATATAATTTGGATTATCTGCCAAACACTGTTCCCTTCTGACACCATAACTATGGCACAGTATGCAGGTTGTTTGAATAAATATTTTTATAAATCAATACTAATGTTAGATTTGGAAGCTCTTAACACAAAATCTTACATAGTTGTTTTTAATATATGTTTTTGTGGAAGAAATATTCTGACATTGTAATGATATTTCAGATATAAATTAAATATATATATATAACTTGTCATATGAATAAAAAAAGGATGGTATTGACTTTCAAAATGGCCATCATCAAATTCCATGAACATTGATGATTAAAAACCCTCAATCTGTCTCTCTGATGAAACACTCACCTCTAGTTTAGTTTCGTCGATCTTCACTGGTTTTCCTTCTTCCACCAGTACGGTGTTGTGATGCTGCACGATGGGTGGCCTCTGATGACTTTCCAGGTAAACCTTCACATTGATTCTCACTGCAAGTCTAAGACCTTTAGCTTTCACTGTTAAGTTGAAATGGTCTGCCAGATGTTTGCTATCATTGTGCTGATAGGAGATACGCCCATCCTTTAAGTCAGACTGTGAGAATGACTCCACCTTTGTTTCATTGCAATAAAGAACTCCATACTTGGGAGCCTCATCCAACTTGAAGATGACCTCCTGGTCATTTCTGATGTCCAAATTTGATACAACACTAAAATTACTGGTGGAAAAGGTTACTGACTGGCTCTTCTGAACCAGCAGGCCAGTATTGATGACAACATTTAAGAAAGGGTCATGTGCACTGATGTCTAAAAGGCTTGATATAAAATGTTTTCCATCCGAGACAAAGAGCACAAACCTGCCAGTGCTCACACCTTTGTGAATGAACAACACTCGCTTTTCTTCCAAATCCTTCTGTCGAAAATGGAACAGCCGATGAGCAGTGTCATTAACCAGAACTAGGTCTCCCATCGGGATTCCACGTCGAGTGTAAATCAACTGACCGTCATCAAAATCAGAATCTGGATCATGATAACGTAAATCCTCTATAGTGAGTAACTTCTGTCCATCCCTTACTACATGAAAAACTTTATCAATAACACGTATCGGCTTTTGGTCATTCAATAGCTGAATAGATATGTTAAATATTCCTTCTTTGGAGCCAATTTCATCTTCTGGAATGGAGGATTTGAACTTCTGGCTGGTCGTGGCTATGAAAGTGAACTGGTCTTGAGTTGATTCACTGTCATCATGGATGTACATTATTCGTTCCTCTAATATATCCTGATTACTAAAGGTCAAGATGTTGCTGTAGCTAGCATTGGAATTTGACCGACTAATACGGGCTAGCTTTCCATGTTTCGGGCTGCTTATGACTGTGTAGTACATTTCCTTTGTACTCAAAGTCTCTGCAAAAAGATGTTCTTTCATGATAAGTTTACTTTCTCCCTCCAGAAGTGAGAGTCCATCATTTCTCATAAATACGTTGTTGACATCAGCTTTAATGGAAAACTGGAAATCATAGTTTTGTGACTGAGCATGTTTGGAAACCAGCTGAAATTTGAACCTGTCACTTGTATCTTCATAAGGCCTGTCGACTAGCTCGTAATTTACTTTTAGATTCGTTACATTCCTTTGGCTGAAGGTTGAGTTCTTCCTTAAGACTGTGGTGTCAAGCAAGAGTTTCCCTTTCTTTGGTGTGGTGAGAACCCGAAAATAAAGGTCATCCTCTGAGAGAGCCACACCTTCAGCTGTAGCAAAAAGATGCTCTGAGTCCAGTGTCACTTTTCTAACTTTATCCATGTCTATCATGACATTCCTCTCCAGATGGTACTTTATCCACTTCACAGTGATTGAGAAGAGTATTTCAGTGGTTGCCCTTGCAGCCACATTAATGTTGCTCTTAAAGTAATCAGTGGCATTGGATGTCTGGATTTCTTGAAATGTGCCAATATATCTCAGGCGCTCTTTTTCTAGAAGCCTTTGGGAAAATGAATCAGTAGACCTCCATTCGCCACTTGAATGAAGTCTCTGGAGTTCTCCATACTGAGGGGGCTCAATGATATCATACCGGATGTCTACAACTTGTTTCACAGCATTGGTTTGCACAGCTAGCTGCTTTGAACCAATTATAGCTGTCTCTCCTTGAATGATCTCAAGGCCTGTGTTGTTGGCAATCTTATACTCCAGCGCTACAGCCATGACCCTTAGAACCACAGTGTTGCTGACCTTTTCCCCATCGCTAACTCTAAGAACTATCCTTGAGTTTCGAACCCCTGTGTGAACATAGTACACCCTCAGGTCCTCCAAGTCAAAATTTGAGAATGAGGTCACCGAATTGCCAGGGTTGTTTTCCATTTCCAGATATCCTGCATCAGCATTCAGGTTCCCAAGCACAGAGAAGACAAGGTCGGTATAGTTGCTGTCAATGTCTGTGGCCTTCAAAACATCTGTGGTGAGCCGTTTTTTTGAGTTCTCCAACAGGACAAAGAGATTTCCTTCAGGGAGACTCAATTCAGGGGCATCGTTGGTGGCTGTCACAGTAATATTGTAGCGGTACAATTTGTTGCCCTTAAGGTAATCAGGAACTTGCTTTCTACTGCTGGAATACATTGAAAACATGAAGAAGTCATCCGGTTCCTCAGAGCCTCCATGGATATACATCACTCGTCCGTGCCAAAGGTCCAACATGCTGAAGGTGTTCTCCTCTTGCTCCTGATCAACATCAAGCCTTATCTGACCACGAATTGGTTGCTCCCGAATTCGAAACATGATCTGAGACTGTCGAATGCCAAGCTTCTTGAAATCCAATAGTACCTTGATGTGTTTAGCCTCGAGAGATGCTCGACCACCTTCCTGGACCACAAGGTTTTTGAGTTGCACAAAATTTGAGCCATACCTTCTGTCCAAGCCCCTTGCGAGGGTGGACATGTGAAGTGATGGTGTTGGTGTCACCAAGTGAAAGAGGGATACAGGAGCACTTGTTGGACTCACAGTGGTCGATGGATCTGGTTGTTTCTCTGGCTCGCAACCAACTGAGATATCCTTGGTGACTACAGCATTTGAGAGACCCGTTTTCACTCTGTTGACTTCAATGTTCTTCAAACATCCTTTAAAGGAACCTCCTCTAACACGCTTTCCAGACACAGAGACAAGCCCCACCTTTCTGACTTCTGATCTGGTGCTGTCATCGATACCTCCAACAAAAAGATAACCTTTAAGTTGAAGTCCCTTTGAACGAGACCTAATGCTGCTTTTCACCATCTCTCCATCAACAGTTAGCTCAAGGCTTTTGGAACTGAAATGCAACTTGATAGAATGCCATTTCCTGTCATTGATGAATGTGAGGGAACGAAGCTCAGTTTTGGTTCCACTTTTCCCAATTATGGCCATGGGCAAACCTTCCTGAATCTCTATAGCCACAAAGTCCCCTTCTCTGGCTGAATTGTACAGGATAATTCCCTCTTTGGCTGAAGTGTGCACAACACACTCGAATACCGCTTCCTGCTGGGCGTTCCAGGTTGGAAGAGAAATGTAAGCCTTGGAGCTGAAGAAGCTGATAGGGTCCTCCTCGGTGGCAAAGAATTGGGGACTACAGCCTAAAGACACCTCATGGACATTCTTGAATTCAGTATACGGTCTTAATGATGACAGCAAGTCATGTTCATTGAAGACCACCTTGTCCATGCAGCCTCGGAAGCCGATTGGGTCTCTGGGGAGGTAAAGTCTGTCCAGGCCTCCTGAGCCTCCAACAAAGAGACCATCCAAAATGTGAAGATTGTGATGGGAGCCTGGCATCTTTACACTCGTGTGAGAGTTCTTGTCTACAGTCAGATTGACGTTGTGCTGCACATGGCGGACCTCCACAGAGTGCCAGGCCAGGTCGTTGAGCTGGGTGCCTCTCTCCGATTGTAATACTTGGTCCCCCGATCCAAGGTCCATTTTCAGCTAAGAGAAGAAACGAAATGACTGGATTACAAATATGCTTTATTACAGTAATAAAAGGTAAATTCACATACTGATCAAAGCAGCAATTCAAACCTCTGAGAGTGTGGTGCCCAGAGGATGAAGGCTACTGAATTTGGTGTTCCACTAACTTTCGCTTTGCGCCAAGAACAGGTGAAAGTTTTCACTTACCCTGTGAAATATCTCAACATCTAGTTAATGTATTTGTGCAACATTTTGTATAGATATTCTTGGTTCTTAGAGGATGAATCCTGATGACTTTGGTGATACCTTGACTTTTCCTACAGTACCACCATAAGGTTGACGTTTGTGGTTTTTGAATAAAATACACATTTGTTAGCCGTCCATGTCCCCATCAGAGGAATTCTAATACTTTTAATGATTCCTTAACTTTTCATCTAGCAGTATTATCATGTTAAGTCCGTCATGTTAAACTAAGATGGTGAACATCATAAACATTAATACCTACTTAACATCCCAGTGCAGCCTCACAGTGCCCCTAACATAGCTTTAGACTCTTGATCAAACATGCATGTACATGTTGCAACTGTTGAGTATGATCATGAAGACAATATTGTTAAAAAATGTTTTAACAACAAAAATATTTATACAGCATTACAAATGCAAAAGTAATATGCAGATTCTTATAGTACTTTCATTGTATCACATGAAATTTATGTTTATATGACCTATGACATTATGACTAAATGATGGAAAGGGAAACACAGGATTTGGACTGCTTATATTCCATGATGTCACCTGTTGTCATAACAGTGAGCTTTGTGTGTGGTTTAAACCAGGAAGAGAACTATTATCTCTTTGCCTTCAGCTATGTCCTCAGAGCATCATGTCACCATCTCAAACTAATGCTGCATTTAGATGGCATGCATGTCAAGGCTTGCTGCTGAGTCCATGCTATTCATGCACGGGTTTCCAGGGAGCAATGCTCATGACTGACTCACATGGAGTGGGACCCCAAGCCTGAGGATAACTTGTGCGAGTGAACAAAAACATTATTTGGTGACCTGTGCCAGTTTAAGAAACACGGACTCACTCCTCGTGCTCAGTGAAGTACGGCAATGCAACACAGTCAGTGTGAATCATTCCCGGTAGCACAGGTCTAACACAAATAGAAGCTTAGTAACAAGGATTTGTTTGATGCACAATAGCTATAATGCCTATAACTCCTACAGTACATCTGTCCATTCTGTATTCTGATTTAGCCTGGCAGAGCTGCTTACAGGATGCTTTAGAAGCAGTCTTGAAGGGACAAATGTATTTCACCCTTAAACCATGCCAGCAAGGCTTGTGTTGTGGGCTAAAATTAGTGCAGCCAGCTTGGGACACAAACCCATCCTACATTTTCCTAAAGTGTGCCCAAGGTAAACATATTTTGTTATTAAATCAGAAGAAAACCTCCAGAGGTGTGCATTGCATGCTACTGACACAGTTTCACTTGAATGCAACATTAAGCCTCTGTGAAAGTAAACTTAGATGTAAGCTTAAAGTTTGTAATTTTTTGATATGTTAATCATCATTTGCTTGTATACACATTAATATTTAGTAATTAGATGCTTTTCTATTTACATTTAACTTGATACTCAACCCAGTCTAACATGTGTGTGTGTGTGTGTGTGTGTGTGTGTGTGTGGAGCAATGTGACTCTTGTGTAAAAGGTTTAAAGGTCAGCTATGTGGTGGAGTGTTGGTCCTTCTATGGAGATATTTATCTGCTTTTCAGATGTACATCAAGGTTCCTGATATGTTTTCAAAAGGTTCCTATAGGTCTAAATCTGTCGAACTATGAACACCGACAAATGGAAGAGTTTCTTTGTTTCCAGAATAATCTAAAAGCTGTATTCTTGTATTTTCTCTGTATATACAGCTGGTTTAAGCTTATTCTAATATGGAATTCAGCAGAAATGGCAAAAATACACTATGTTGGTTCCAGCTTCTCAAATATGAGGATTTACTGCTTTGCTCCATTTTATATCATTCTAAATAGAATATAGTTGGATATTGGACTGTTGGTTGGACAAAACAAGACATTGTAAGACGTCACCTTGGGCTCTGAGAAATCGTGATGGACATATTTTCACATTTGTTTTGACATTTTATGGACCAATTAATTAATAATAACAATGAATCAATCACAAAAATATATATTACATTTTACTATAGAGTGATTACAGTACAAAAAGTCAAGTGCATACGAGAGGTACAGTGATTAGTTTAATACGTTTTGATAATTAATGAAACTTTTGAAATTGTTGTAAAGAGGTGGTACGTGTGTTTTAAGTCATGAGTCATCTGGCTAACATATACAGTATAATCACGCAAATATCACTCAAATACAATAAAGACGCAGATCTGCTGCTTTCATAATCCCCTTGTTTCCACTGTGACAAGAGGTGACTGGGATGGAGTTAACACTCAGCTCACGCCACACAGGCCTGTCTGCTTGTGTTACTGTGCCGAGAGACTGACACTGTCAACGGAGATGGAGCAGTAGCTTAAGGTGGTCACTGCGTGTGTGCCATGTCTCTTTAGGCGCGTGCATGTGGTCAAGCACAAAGATCTGTGTGTATTGTATGCCTGTACATATATGCAAGCGTGTGCTCACGTGTGCTTGAACACATACGCTCATGTGCTCGGGCCACGGATGTACCCACCTGCAGGCGACCAGCATGGAGCTCTAGCAGGAAGTAGTCGGTCTGGCCGGCAGCGAGAAACAGCAGGCCACTGGTGCTGGAGGTTCGGAAGCGAATGCGGAGCGTGTTATGGTCGGACAACTCTGTTGCCTTGAGCTGTACAAAGCCGTCACCATAGAAGGAAGCTGGAGAAAGTGACATTAGAAAGAGATAGATATTCAATAATAGAAACAGAGATCAAGAGGGAGAACTGATGTTCTCAAATGTGTGTTCACTGTCTTTTGCAGGCTGTTAAATCAATCCTTAACACTCATTCAAATTGAGCTGACTATGAAGGAAAACTGGAACAGAAAGTACAGTAGCAGTAAATACAGCAAACACAGAGCAAGTCGAGTCAAGCATTGTGGTCTTAATATAGCCAACATGTGACATTTAGATATAAAACCCAGGCTAATTATCATCCTGGTTGTTCTTTATAAGTGGAGCAGAGTCTGTGAACGTGGGAACACGCACACACACACACACACACACACATATATTATGTGGAATAATTTTCAAACTAAAGCTAAGCTGTCCTCTCTGGTATCATACGGTGTTTCAAGGAGCCACTGGCTGAGCTACTAGAGGAAAATACTCAAGTGCACACATATGGGTAGAGGTATGGGCTTACATATGTGTATATTTATAAATAATTATGTAAATATAACTGTGTTTCTAGTTCTTTTTTGTGTGTGTTGTCACACGGCCCCCCTGGACAAGAGACCTCAGTTTCAGAATGCCCTTGCTTCTAAAGGCTAAAAAGAAACCAGAGAGAGAGCGAGCTTCATAAACACACACTGTGCACAAATTATACCTCAGCTGATTTAAAAGAATGCCTGTAAGATGTGTTTAGCCTTCCCGGTGGGCCAGTTGTGTTTGTACTTTATGTTCTCAACCATGGTTTACATGCATTCAAGTATGACAACAGTATAATTATGACTCATTATAAGCTTTAGCCATAGAATAATAACCACCTTTAGGATGAAACAAAGCGCAGAATTGCAGGTTTATGTCTCTGCTCATTTGTAGCTTTAGGAGAAAGTTGTTGGACTGTCCAAAACCGTACGAATGATATAACTGAATTTTAAAGGTATTGGACTTTAATGCCACAACAGCTGTATCCAAACAGAAGCGGTGGACGTGGAGGTGGCTTGGAGGGAGTCGGACATGTTAAGGCCTGCCCTGCCCTGACAGGAACCTTCAACCTGAACATGAAAGGCTCTGACGTCCCCACGTTGTCTGCGCCCCCATGTTCCTGGAACAGCGAGGCGGACGGACCCAGCTGTTTCTTCTGCCTCACCTCCAAGCCATCTCACATCAGCCTGTAATCTGTGCTAACACGCTCTGAAGCCTTCTCATCTCAGCCTCCCTGCCCCGGCACCACCAGTTCAGTTTTTAATGAGCTCCAGAGTCCCACGCATACATTCACAAACATATTCGCCTTCGCCATGAAGAAAGATGTCCACTCCATATTTGATTTATTTGTAGTTCATGACTCAAGGCAAGGATGGAATAGTGCTATGGGGTCAGAGTGACTCACTGGGAAAGATAAAGTTAATGCATTGTTTTTACTACTAAAAAGAGTTAATGCACTAATGGGTAGTTTGCTTGACCAAATCCAATCTGTATGGACTGCTCAGTATAAATTAACACAATTAGACCAGTAAAGCATGTAAATTAGCCCTTCAGCTATATCGAAATATAGTCAATAGCAGCTGATTGCTGAGAGACAAAACCAATATGAATCAACCTTAGTGTATCCAAAATACCATGCATTTTATGACACACACATTATATCTACTTAATAAGCTAAATAATAGCAGGAAAAAAAAAATTTAAAAAAAGCTCAACTCAACACCCAGGCTTTCGCCAAGTAACTGTCTAATTTAAATGTTTCGTATGTGAACAGCAGACTCAGTCTTTGTGCACCTCCCATATTTAAAAAAACTATTTCTGTTTTTCACTCACTAAACAAAGTGTTGCATGGATCCCAGTAAAAAAGGACAATAGAAAACTAAATGAAACTAATTCTGTATCATTGAGATGGCAAATTGTTTTTCTTCATCTGGACTGAAATACCATCCAGTTTCAGCGCTGAATGGTAAAATACCACATCTCAACTGGGCTTCTTAGATAAATTATATACAACATGATTTCACATACAAATGTCATATTGTTATCCTAAATGTATACCGTTTAGGTTTGGACCATATGTCAGTATCCCACTGTTCGCTCAGCAAACACAGTTTCTCTTGACAATCTAATGTCGATCATTAGTAGGGCTGCAATTAACAAACTGCAATTTCTCACAATCTCAAATTCTGAAATTCCCAACGCGACAGCTTAAATTGTTCTGGCCAACAGTCCAAAACCCAAAAATATTCAGTTCACTATCACATAAGACAAAGAAATGCAGAGGCTGGAACCAGTGAAGATTTTGCTTGAGAAGTGCCTTAAAACTTTCCATGCACTAATCCTTGCAGCGCTCAATCCTCTACTCTTATTATTAATAACAAAATACCGTGTCAAACCCATAGCTGTAAAACAAAGGGCTTTGAACAACATTAATTCATTTGTTATCCCAAATACATACAGTAATTTCTAGTCAGACAGCTTTCTGCCATATCAAGTAGCTACACATGTTTTCCAGTGAACCTCACACGGCTGTTCCCATCTCATATTCCCCACTACAGACAGCTTTGGTGCATATTTGTGCACCGTTTTGCACGTAGTCACACATAGAAATATGTATACGGCCCTGAACCACGGCTGAATAATCAAGTATTCAAGTTTAACCAGAGCTCTACCTATTGATATGTATTTATATAAATATAACCTATTATATATTGCAGTTGTTCCCATTGTTTGTTTAAATCAAATGAACGGTCATTGACTGAGCGCTTAAGTGCCTTTATCAACCGTTACAAGCAGCTGGAAATGAACACATTGATTGGCCCGCAGGCACACGGCATCCAGCATTACTTATCCTTACTCTGACCCCGAGTCAGACCGACTGATTTTATAGTCCTCCTTTCTCATTCATAGGCTGCGCCATGTTCATTCTTCTGACTGGCTCTGTGCACATAACAGGGAGGAATCATTTCTATGAAAGTGGCCAAGGGGAACGCAATGACATTTTCCCCCTTAAATTCACAAGGATGGACATGCACGTTCAGTTGCATTTTGGCGTCATTTGATTGGACGTCACGTTTGGTTAAAACATAGTTGTCTTCCCCACTGTTTACTTCTCTGTAGGAAACTGGATTCTTGGGCTAAAGATGATAAATAGAAAAGATGCCAAGAAGGTTTGGAGTCCGTGTTGGGAAGATCTTTACATACTCACGTTGGGACATTTTTGGGGAGTATGTAAATGAAACAGCACCCCAAACTGCCAGAAAACAATACCCACACACAAACCAGTCAGTCAGTCAGTCAGTCAGGTGTACCAGTGTACACCTGACTGTGTGCCTTAAGAAGCCGAAACATGAGGCGCGCCGGAGGTCGTTCTGTAATCTGCGTGTCTGCAGGGGCAGTTTTCTGTGCGTCAGGGACAATTTTTTCTGGGTGCGATTTCAGTGCAACAAAGCTAGTGGCCTTTCGGTGAACACCCGCTCACAGTTAATTTGAGGGGCAAGACCAGTGCCTGTCACTGCCTGTGTGCTCAGTTTGCTACAAGAAATCAGAGATGAAACTCGACTGGAGTGCGTCGTTGTCTTTAATGCCGACTGTCATGCCACTCTGCTGCTGGTGCACTGACAAAAGCCCGGGACGTGGCTGTTTTAGCAAAGGCTTGTCTCACAGTGCTACGGGACACATTCTGAAACGCACCAAGTAAAACAAATGTCTACACTGTAATTTATTTGCAGTGAAGGGCACGGCGAGTGTGAAATGCTCCCTGATTGCAAGTTGAATAGGATGACACATGCACAGGATCAAATGAACCAGAGATCTCTCTCAACGCAGCGGCTGTCCAGTTCTGTGGTTTCATTTGAGCGTGCTCTTGGTCACAGTCAGACAGTTCTTCCAGTGCGGCGAGCATCACAGTCCAATTTCTGCCGCTGCTGCCTCTGATAAGGTGAGAGACCTGTGGCTGGCACACCGTGCGTGCACCATGCATGCACAGATGCTGCTAAATCGTTTGCAAATAAATTTTTACGAGACAAATACTATGGAGGTAAAAAAAAACAAAACTATACAAATAAAAAAATTGTGCTGTTTAAAAGGTTAAAAAAGACGCCCAGCAGCAGCCAGTCCTCAGTCAGTCCTGTTAGGCCTCACAGAGGTTAACATTTAACACCTGTGAACCAGCAACTCAACAGTCCTGTGTAAAGTGACACTGAGGCTGTTTAAAAGACACACAGCTGATATCACAGAAAGACATGTGGAGGAATCACAGCCGGCAAAAACTAAAGTAAATCATCAATGTCTTAAACTGACATTTCATTTGTTGACCATTGAAGTTATAACCCGGTAACTTCAAGCACCCTTCGAGGGGGGGAGACTATTTCCTGAAGATACACGTTACAGTCAACCAATAGAAAGATGTGGTTACAGTATTAACACGCCGTCACAAAACTTTTCCTCGCTGAGGAGAAAACGGTGGAAAAGTTGCCATGTTACCTCCCGACGTCAGCGCGAGCAGCAGCGAGCAGCAGAGCAGCGCGCGGAGCCACGACTTCTCCCGGGTGTCCATCTTTTCTGCCGCCGGTGGAGCCGCTAATGTCACCGTTGGCTGTGCCGCTTACATGTTTACATGTCACTTCTTCTTCAAGGTCAAAAGACAACAGGCGGAGCAAAGTCCCCCCCAAAAAATCCCGAGCGTGAACGTGTGGCTGCGCGCGCGAGAAGCTATGAAGCAGAGCCTGAACTCAACGGAGGCGCCGATGTAGAACCTCGCGAAACTCCGCCTCGTGTGCGTGTGTGCGTGCGTGCGCGTGTTTGTGTGTGTGTGTGTGTGTGTGTGTGGCCTTCTCAAAGAATAAAAGCACGTAAATCTCAGTTTTCAAAATAAAAGCTAGAGACAAACGCTCCAGGCCAATTCAACCCAACAACAACACCATGTGGAGGGA
>JAVQJF010019630.1:0-22524 GCA_036023855.1 Gadopsis marmoratus | reverse complement strand
ATTGTTGTAGAAAATAAAATGATCTCAAGGTCTGTGCAGCGGAAGCCACTTGCCAGTCTCTTACAGTCTTCATTTCTCATCAGACATGGTCTCAGGAAAGGTTTGTGTCATCGTTTAGCCACTCGAACATCAACAATGTTCAGCCGCCACGTGCCGACATTCCTGCTTTGCTCCCTCCTCGGCTAGAAGTCAACTAACCATTTCACTCATTACAAACGCTGAGAACTCAAGAGAGAGGAAGGAATGGTTGCACAGTTTTAAGGTCCGGGGTATCAAAATGTCCATTTCGCACTGTCCACGAGTGTGCAGATATTTTCTCATTTGGGTAAAGAAATGTTACACATAACTCATTATTTAGTACGACACACAGTGTTTGCATCAAACAAGTGCTCTTCCTGTAGAGGTTTTTAGGTGGTGAATAACTTGTACTGTGATATTATATTATTACTAATAACGCTACATTCTTTATGGCAATTAATTAATAAAACATTACATTTATTAAAACTGCTGGAATCTAGTTCTGGACTAAAACTTTGGTTTTTAAAGCACATGTCTTTTAGATCAAATTCGATAGGCATTTACTACAAATTTACAGTTATTACATGTAGGTCAGTTAAGTCCCTGAGCCCTGCTGACGTACTAAAGGAAATGGATTATTGTATTTAGTGCTGTCACACAAAAGTTAAGCTAAGCGAGGCTGTTACAATGTCTAAATTGAAGACACATTTCTGACAATTTTGAATGTAACAATAATGTGTTGTGTGTATAAACTGCCCATTCTAGTGGTCATTATGTATTTTGTCATTTCTGCGCTGAGCTTGTCATTCTCTTCCACAAAACGTTTAATACAAACCTCAGCACATTTTTTCCCACATTAATCCAGCTGAGAACTAAAGCTAGCAGCCGAGATCAGGACGAGTCGGTTTACAAAATCATATTAATTTCTTACACATAAACTGTCACACTTAGAATAGAATTATTCTCAAAGTCACTTTTTCATATCAAAGCTCTTTGTGAGTGGATTAGGTGTACAATAACTATGCATGGCATTAGGCCAAGATTACTGGTGGATTGTATTTTTATTTATTTATTTTGCTGTACTGCAGTCAGTTCAGTGAGAAGGTAAATCAGCTGCCTCCATCACTGCATTGTCTCATAATCATGTGTCCCACACATAAGGTAGCTCAACACACCAAAACATACATACAATACATTTAGCTTTGTGGCGATTCAAGCGTCTAAAGGCGTGCACACTTGAGTTCGAATGAATAATGTTGTTTTTGCAGCCTCTTGCCCGTCTCTCTTTTACACAGTGACAATAAAGACACCAAAGCAGAGCTGGAACGATGGCCTCATCTGTCTCTCAAGGATAAAATATGAGGGCGCAAATATTAGAAAATGAAGCCAGTTATCACTCAAACATCACAAAAATGCTCTTTTTGCCAGATGCGGGGCCAGAAACTAAATATCATATGTCAAAATCCCCAGGATGACTCACGTTTAACTCACTAGGCACATTACAGACCCCAATGCATTTTTAATATTAGGCCTAATCCAATAATATAACATAGGCTATACAGTATATAATGCACACTGAATATTCTAGGCAGCTCCACACTTCACGCACGTTCACTTCTGAATGCAGGACTTTCATTTGCAATGGAGTGTTTTTAGACTGTACTCTTCTTTTAGTGGAGCTGAAGATCTGAATTGTGTTCCTTAGCGGTTCTGCTGGCCGCAGCCGGTTCATATGACTCGGCGTATCCGTAATGCTCTTAGACCTGCTGACAGCCAGCGGTGGCTGCGCTCCACAAGACCAAAAAGCCAAAAAGGAGTTTAACGGATGTGTTGCCGCGATTATTGGGCCGAGTATCTTTATCCCACGTTTAGATTAGCTGCTAATGACGGGGGGGGGGGAAGACATGGTTGCAAGAAAACACAAGGCCACGTAGCCTCAGAACAAGGGGCCATTCCTGCGTGAAGAAACAGACTGAATCACAACACAAGTGCAGTCACAGTGCTGGAAAGGACACTTGTTACCAGAGATGGAAGAGTATTTCATACCAACACAACAATTGGTTTTCTGCATTCAAAGCAGAGGGGTATGATTAGCTAAATGCACTTAAAGTATGGAAGGTAGAAGTACCCATTATGCAGATTACCCCCCCTTAAGTGTTGTATTATTATAATACCATATTATCATTGCAGATACATTTAACATGTGAGCAGCATTGTAACGCTACAGCTGGTCCACGTGGGGCTAATTTTAACTGCTGGATAAATAAATGACAGCGCTGCATCATATTTTACAAGCTCAACGCTGATTTTGGATGCAAATGTCAATCAGCAACTTACAGTTGCCAAATAAATGTAATGAGCATAAAAAGCATGTTGCCATCTGAAATGGACATATACTGTACATAAGTTACTTTATGGTTCAATTACAGCATATGCATCTGCAGGTTGTCTCCAATGTACAAATATTTATTCAGGCTTGTGCATTCCAATTTAAGGTTTACATTACATCACAGCAAATGCATTTCTAATGGGCAAAAACTCATCAATTCAACGCTCATAACCCATAAAGGAGACTTCGTCATCATGAGCAGTCAGAAAGCTTTAACAAATTAAGTTAAACATCAGTGGAAAACAACAACAAAGCACATTAAAAGCTTTATGCAACCACAAAAAACACTGACTGGAAAACAGGCAACATCACAGTGTGGTACTTTGGAGTGCTCCCACATTATGTGTCCTGCGTCTTTATTTACTTCCCACCCCCACTGATGTGCACCCCCCCATCCCCTTCTTACAGCAGATACATGTCACCACTAATGGACATCAAGTGCTTCCTTTTTGGAGCTCTCTTCGGGACATACATTAGAGACAGAAAACCCATTTCTCAACCCATAAATAGAGCGTACGCACGCACACGCTACTCACTCTTTCTAGTGACAGTGAACAACCTGAAGATTGTTTACGAGTTAAAAAGGGAGGAGAGGCCAGGATCTGCCTCAGGATTACAAACGTACCATGCAGCAACATGAACAACCATCTGATTAGTAGTTTATAAAGTTAGACATACTTTGATTCCAACGCTGGCCCCCACTAAACAGAGATCCAAAATGTCACAAAGGTTCACCATATAAAGCGGATGGTAAGAGGCAGATTCAAACACAGCCCGTGTACAATTTCTATATTTTTGTAATGTTCGTTTTTGAGAATAAAATCTATGAAAATACGAATTCTGCATTTTGAGAAGAAGGTTTTTAATGTACCCAAAGCATTTCACTTTCAGTTGCATTTATCTGGATCCTCGATGTCCTCCGCATACCGACTGGTATAGCAGCGTCATGAAAGCAAACAGGGAACGCTGCTGTCGAGTCCTCTGGTCAGTCAAACGTCATGGACAAGACACCGTCCTCCATGTTAGTCATCACCTGTCTCCTCTTCAGCTCTGTTTGTCCTGGATGCTTATCAGACTATTGTAAGACTTTGCCCGTTTGGCTGTGAAGACAGAGAATTGACATTAAATTATTACAAAAGTACTATCCGAGGGGTCATATTTTGAGTTCTTCTAGTGATTAGTGTACAAGTCGAGATGGTCATGATAAATGGGCACTCTTGAGGGAAATAATTAAGTTGATATGATCCCTGAAGGACCACAGCCAAACCAATGGGCCTCATGCAAGAACATGTTCGTTTCTTATCCTGAATCCCTCGTACTTGTTTCTGTCAGGTTTGCTCATATCATTTCAAGTCAAACTCAACACACTCTTAACTGCACAAGCTTGACGTAAATTGCTCATTTTGACTTGACGAACACCTCCTGTTCATGACGACGTGTGTGCATCTGCAAAACTTGACTGTTGGCATAAACAATGCCACTAAATTGTCACATAAAGCAGCCTGTTCCGCTCCATTTGCGGGCAAGTTTCATTCACAAAAATGTTATCAAAGAGTTAAAAGAACAATCCCACACCACGGGGCTTCAAATCCTGCTGTTGAAGATTAGAAGACGGAAGGAGTGTCAGTAGTCATAAACCATTAGAAAATATTAATCGTATGACTGAAGATGCCGTACATGCAGAGAAGAGCCGCACTGTGACAGAAATAAAGACAGAATGTTCTGACATGAAGTTAGATGAAAAAAAACAAAAAAAAAAACAAAACATTTTACTGATGCAGAAAATGGTCCATGATGGGAGGCAGTCGAGCAGATAGATATTAGAAAATATGAGTCTATACAGCAGGTATGATGCCGTCAGGTGCAACGGTGGATGCCCCCCTGGGGTCGGTTTGACAAAGAGCCATAAACTCGTCTGTGGTGTTAGGCTAAGTCTTAATTCAAGTTAGAAAGTCGCAAAAATAAAAACGGACTTATTTTAAGCCTAGAAGGTTAGCTACCATTGCCCTCCGGCTAACTCTGAACTAAGACCCATGTTTCCATGGTAACGACCAACCATGGACACCTGCTGACCTACAGTTTCACCAAATGACAACAAAAAGAAGAAAATTAAAAAGCGCAAAACATGGCTCATAATTTGTGGTTTGCTAACAATATTGTGGCGCGAGTAATAAGGCGTTTATTGCAACCACAATAACCTGTTGGAAATACTGTATACAGCAGCGGCAATACAATTCTCAAAAAATAAAATAAATGTTCCCTTTGGAGGAAGGCAGATTATCTGTACATGACTCGTATAAAAGATTCTAAATACAAGAATGTAAGAAGTTCCCTTGAATCACTCATACATGCTACTTCAGGACAAATCTGTCCTATGAGTGCTTCTTGCGTGAGGCCCAATGTGCCCCCCCCCCTCCCCAATACCTTTATAATAATAATTTAAAAAAAAAAAAGCTCCTTTCCTCTTCAGTCTTGGGAACTGCCCTCTGATCCCTCAAAGCAACCGTCATCCACCAACACACACACACACACAAAAATCCTCACTATGATCCAGAGGTTTGCTGGAGGCAACTATGCTTTAGAACAACCTAGAACGTCCCCCCACCCTCGTCCACAAAGACCCCAAATCCCGTCAAAAAATCTCTGCGTGACAATAGGCGAATTAAGCTGGTTACTCACGGTGTATGAGCTTGCGTTTCTTTTGTGCAGAGTGAAGGAAGTTGCTCAAGTAGAAGATGATGGGCAGAAAGAGCATGAAGCTGGACACAGCGATGACAATCACCGTCTCCTCCCGGCCGAAGGAACAATTGAAATTCGTACTCCACAGTCTGCGGGTCATATTCATCTGAAACCAAAGTGCCAGAGCACAACATTAACTTCGACTGACTACAATTATAGGACAGTGTTACTGTCAGTGTTACTACAGTGTTATTAACTCGACCCTCTTAGGTTTCTGTTCTCAGATGCTGTATTCAGGGTAATCTGGTGGAGGGATTCTACATCCTGCAGTTGTTATTGACAAGGCGAGACGAGGATTCACAAGTGTAATCCTGCAACGACGACAAACAGCTTTCATTCATTCGTTTCTGGGTTTTTCTAAACAGATCCGCGCTCAGTTTTCCATTTTTGTCACATAACGTTGAAATCAGCAACATTGTAAGACCAAACGAAGCCATGAAAAACAACATTTAATTTCAGAAAATAAAAAAGGCTTATAAGAGCAAAAAGGAATAAAAGAAAATGACGCTTCCTGTCTCTACACAAACCACTGACTGGCCATCAAGAGCTGCAAGATTTACATTTTCCTTCAGTTATTAAAACACAAAACATGTTCACAAGTTCCAATTTACTTGTTGTTAGTTTTCTAAGCTTTCAACCACATCTTGTAGGCTTCTTCAGTGGATGATGGTGCTCAGTATAACACTACACTATCAATGATAGTATATGCTATAGATATAATACCATTTGCTTATTTACTTTATTTTGCTTTTGGGTATGACACGTTATCTATTCAGCAGCTAAACGTGGGTGAAGAGCCTTCCGATCGTCCATTAGTGTCTACAGCTTCCTCTAGGGGGTGCAGCCTTCTCTCTTGCAGTCGTTCTGACATACGTACCTCATCCTCTATGTCGATACACAAACTCGTATTCTTCTCCATTCCGCTGTACAGCTCATTCAGGTCTTTGTATGTGCTCTTACAGTTTTTGCAGAGCTCTGAATGGTTCCCCTTTGAAGAGAAAAGAACAACAGATGTAATAGTTGGCGTCTGATCAAAAACCCATAAGAAATGGATGGACATCGTCATCTAATTTATGGTGTCACCTGTTGATACTTCTCAAAGCAGGTGAGCGTTTGGTTGAGGATGGTCATGTAGTACAGCGTGTCATTGGACAGGCTGTGGAGGTCGATTTTGACACATTCTGCACAACAGGAAATAAAAACAATCAATTAGGTCCATTTTCATTTTCTATTAAAATGGACAAGCTGAATCAATCATTTTGTGATGACTTCAAATCACTTTGCCCTATTTTATCCAAGGTTTGAATCAGTTGAACAATACAAACAATCGTTACATCAACTTCTGCTTGCCGTTCAACGTCAGGCAAAAAGTAATTATTTAATTGGTGGATTGACAGGAAATTCAATTGCACAATATGGATAATAAATTATTACTTTAAGGCATTTTTCAGCAAAAGGATTCCATAGTTCCACTTTCGTATTTGTGTGGATTTGTTGCATTTGTGATAGTAAACTGAATATATTTGCATTTTGGAGTGTTGTGTCGTATAAAGTAAGCTATTTGATGACCTTTTTGACAGGGTTTGTTCGCCATTTTATGACATTTGAAAAACCTATAGGCTCATAATCACTAGCAGCCCAACACAAACCAAATACTCACATTCTCCTAGTGGCAGAAAACAGTGTGGAGATCTGCCAAATCCAATGCAATTATCTCATAAAGTCTGCCCAAAAAATTTAAAGTCGCATGTAGACGCCGACCCTGAAACATCCAGTGTGTCCACTGCCCACTTTAATTAAAGCACCCTGAGCAAAACACTGAATGCTGGACTCGACTCTGCACTCTGACCTCTGTGGTCCCACGTGTGTGTGTGTGTGTGTGTGTGTGTGTGCGAGTCAGGGGTTCAAACAAAAGGACACAACTTCCTAATTGCACACTCAAGAGATGCAGTTCAGAAACCCTTGATGGCTTCAAACCCCCGCAGAGGACTCACTGTCACAGCTTGATTTTGCCCAGATGTCCTCCAGGCTGCTGTACAGCAGATACACCAGCATCAGACGGTCACTGCGCAGAAGGGTGTCTTTGCAGCTGACGTTTCCAGGGACCACCTGAGGACACGCGGGCACACTTTATCCTGCACCTCACGCACATTCTAGCCATCAGGCGTTACATGCGCTTGTATTCCAGTTTGACTAACAAACAACTACGCCTGGAAGAAACTGTGCGCTGCCTCTGATTCGTCACCACATCACAAGACCCGTGACTCGTGAGACATCTGGGCACCAACAAGGCCTTTTCCGCTTTATGCAAGCAGCCTGGCGGCTAACTTGCTGCTAACTGAAACACAGAAAGTGACTTTGCGTTTGGCAGGTAACGTTACCGTGTCCGATGATATGTTCGTATAGATGTCCTTCAGACTGGCATGACTGGAGAAACAGTTCTGGCAAACCTTAACGGGTCGGGCAGCAGGCACCAAGCAGTTCACAAATGAGACATACCGCTGTCCAAATACGCGAAGCAGGCCGCTGCAGTAGTCACTGATCTCCAGGTCTTCGGGGAAGGAAGACAGCAGATTGAGGGAGAAGATGGAATCAGCGCCAGGCTTGAACACGGGCGAGTTGACCACAACAGAAGCGGCAGCAGGGCTCGGCGAGATCGGTTCCAGTTTGTCCGCTGAATCCGAAACTATGAGGTTCACTCCGTCACCAGACACAAGGGCGTAGATGTTTAATACTAACAAAACAAAAAGGAAACTGCTTTTGTAACGAGACATGTTCGAAACCTGGGGTTAATACATCTGTTCCTCTTCTCTCACGCTAAACAACCCATGACTTCCTAGTTTTATCCCAGCGTGGTCACGTGACCGGCTGTAATCTCGCGAGAGCACGTCACTCCGGTATCAGATCAGTACTACGGTAACTACTAATTCTACATGAGAAGAATTACGCATTAAACAACATATAATGTGACTTTTGGAGGCATATTTAAAGTATACAATATAACATTTGAAGAGTGTACTAGTTGTATACTTTAGTAGTAGTACTTTGAAGTTTGAAAATAGCAACATCTAAATCTTTATTGGTTGGTTCTATGCTTTTACTGTACACCTGTGCGCCTATACCTTTTAAATAGTTCTATTCATAGTACCCTCATCAATAACAGTGCATCAAAAACATTCTAGTGGTATATGATAATGATGATAATAATAATAATATTACTAATAATAATAATATAAATTAGGCTCTATCTATCTATCTATCTATCTATCTATCTATCTATCTATCTATCTATCTATCTATCTATCTATCTATCTATCTATCTATCTATCTATCTATCTATCACACAGGACAAGGAAAGGCTTATTCTATTTACACTGTAGTGTAGATCACTGCCTACAGTTTGTGTAAAGGGGGAGTTACAGTGCATGTGTGCGTATTGGAAAGAGATAGCCGTTCCTCTCGGTCTCCTCATTATTTACAGGTTTTTGACACCATACAATGTTGCAATGTGCGCTCAGCTGGGAGCAAATAATTACGGAGTCAAGGTAAATGATTTGGGCTCTAATCCTGATTGTGATAATTGTCAAAAACCCCCTTGAATCAAGCAACTGCAGTCAATGGTCGTTAATGTGAAATTAGTGGCTCTTGATAACTTGCAGGCCGCATCAATTCAGCAGTCATCAGAGCCTAATGAAAATAAGGGGGGAGAGAATGTGCTCAGCATTAAGGCCTATTCTGATGCATGCGCACAACTCCAGTGGTAATATGGATTCTGGCCTCTAATGCTCCTCTCACTGCACATGGCACAGGCAGCTCATTAACTCTTCTTCTCCTGACCAGAGTTCACCTAATTGTTCAGATGTTCCCCATTCCTTTATTATTCTCTAGCGTGGCTCTCAGAAAGAAGACATGATTACAAACCCCTATAGCATCCTGCTTTTAAAAAAAAATCTTTTTGTGCAGTTATGGTAAGTTGGTTACACCTTAACAAATGTTAAATCTTAACACCTTAAAATGTTTTATAAATAAAGACAAGAAAGCACACGTCTCTCATGTGTTTATTATTATTATTGTTATCATTATCATCATCAGGTAGCATGCCTATAGTATTAGTATTAATGCTTTCATCAATAAAAGGTACAGGCTTATTATAAGGGAGTCTCAGCTGAAGTTTTGGATGTCTTTTCCTCTGCGGGCTAATCAGTAGAGCACCAAGTAAAATCGGCATATCATTATTATTTGAGATGACCGTTATTGTCAGATGGCAGAAAATGCCTTCATTAGCATGTGATAGATAGAGAAACCAAGAGGACAAAAATCACTAATTAGGCCCATAAATAAGATGATGGTGATGATGAGAGCCCTTCAGGAGTGATGGCAAGACTCAGCCCAAGAGGCTCCTCGTGACACAGCATAAAGAAACTGGTCAGAAGAAAGTATAGGCTACCTACTGATAATTTGTGAGGAAAAGACTACAGACCAAAGTTGTAGCATGCTATATGCCTAAACATGGACCATCCCTTTGGTGCCTTTAAAGAAGCAGTACTCTGATATTTTATTTAACTAAAAGTACCAATAAAACTGCATTACAAGTAAAAGAACTGCATTCAAAATGGATGTATATGTATGCTACATGTACTTAAAAAAGTAAAAGTAGTCATTCTGCAGAAAGGTTCTCCCTGTTAGTGATATATTATCATTTATGGCATTATTATATTGTTAATATGCATCAATGTAGAATCTGACTGTTGTATCTGTTGTGCCTGCCAAAGGGACACAATATGAATCTGTTGGGATATGAGATGATTAATGGGATTGGAAAGTAAGAAAAACCAAAGTTCTGCTGCACAAATTTGTATTCCTTATTTTTTTTTAAATTAATCTTTGCTTATTTTAAAATGTAGCATATTATTGCATACTTACTATTTTGGTATAAAAAATATTTAAATAAAAGCATTTGAAAAGTTTAGAGGGGAAGTCGCTCTTTGGTGGACCTGCTGACAACTCATAGATATCTGGAACAAGACAAGGGGACCAACTTTAAACTTACTATATGTTGTTATTTTTATCTAAAATCTTAATGTGAGAAGTAGGCCTACCAAAGGTAGCAGTTGCATACATGTAATGAAGTAAAAAGTACATTATTTCCCTATGAAATATAGTGAGGTAAAAGTGAAAAGATGTATTTAATGGAATATTCAAGGCAGTAGCCATACCACCAAATTGAATTCAAGTACTGAGTTACTTTCCACCACTGTTCCCGACTGACGATTTGGTGTAAAAGACTACAAACCAAAGATGCAGGTCTCCATAAGAATAAAAACATCTTATAGGGTCTTTGCCTGAAAATGTGAGAGTACTTTTCAAGTCCTTAACAGATGATTTCATTATATTAGCCCTGCACCTGTAATGAGAGATTGTGATATAAGTCCTTTCCCTCCTTGTGAAAGTCTCTAACTGGACAATCACACAAAGGGGTTAACTCAACACGGTTCAGCCTTAAACTTGGCTCTTGGCGTGGGGAGAGAAAATAGCTGTAAAGTTATGCAGAAGTTATTCTTCATCCTTCGGGCCGTCCCTAATCCGCCAAAAACCTCATTCTTTCATCGGAGAACTGTGCCTCCTTTCTTGTCCCCCCCTCTCTATACAACATAAAGTCAGACTGCATTTAATGGTTATGTCGGGATGGGAGAGGGGCTTTCTTCTTCCCCTTTTCTCCAGAATATTGCCCTTTTCGTCGTGTGAGTCTCCCAACCCGCAGAGACCCCCATATTCTTCCCTCCGCGTCTGACTCGAATCACAAACTAACCCTGAGTTTCAGCACTTCGCTGGGAATTGCAGGGAGTGATAATAGAGATTTCGCTTTCATTTTATACGCTTGACTTGGTTATTGTTGCTTTTCTCCTCTCCCGTGATTCTCCCCTTTTCCAAGGATTAGCCCTGACTTCGCCCGCTATACTGGCCGCCGAAGTGCCCCTGAGCCCCGGGATGACAATTGATGCAGATCAAGGCAGGCCTATTCTGCCCCTTTGAAAGGGACCGATCTGAGTCGGCTTAATTTGAGGGGGTTTTAATGGAAGAAACTGATGCGCTTCAATTTGCTTCGCACAAATTAATTGCTAGATTTTCTATCCGTTTTTTTTTGTTTGCTTTGTGGGTTGAGATTGTTGACAAAAATGTAATAGCCTAATAAAGGCTGGACTCTTTATTTTCATCTTATGTAGACCACTGTAGGCGACATAGCCCTACAGACTGCATGATGATGACGATGGTTAGAGTGAGGTTAGAGATGATGACGCTGCTGCTGATGGTGATGGTGATGGTGTCAAAGGTGATAAGTGCACAATGATTGTAAGTATGACATGTAGGATGATAATGAAGATGATGACTATGAACCATTGTTATGATTAGGATGACAGTGATGGTGACAGTGATGAGAGTGTAAGTAAAGAGATGTTGATGAAGATGATGATAACACAGGTATGTATGGTGATGGCAGTTGTGGTGGTGATGATGATGATGACGATGAGGAAGATTATGGAAATGATGAGACAAAAATGCTGTTAATGATCATTATGATGCTCAATGAGGACGACGATGTGGAAGATAAGATGAGAATCAGTTTTATTGGCCAAGCGTGTTCACACACACAAGGCATTTTACTCTGGTTTCCAGTAGTTTAAGTAATGAACATATAGAGCTGTTTTGTACAGACAAGCTGAAAAATAGATTGGTGTTATGCATGTAAACATTGAGCCTATATGTACAATATTTACAACCTGCTGTAATATTTCATAAGTACTAAAAGTACTCATTATGCAGAAAAATGATCCCTGCCAGTGTTATACTATTAAATATGATGTTTTTGCATTCATTTCAATGTGTATATTGCATTTTACTGCTGTAAACATTTAAGGTGGAGCTCATTTGAACTACTTTATATACTGCTGGGTAATTTAATCTACAGCAAAGCGTCATTTTTTAGAAGATCATCATATTTTGTAGCGTCGCTGTCCTGAGTCCCACGTATCTTCAAAAAGTCAACTTTTCATGAGCTGAGAAATACAGCCCTGTTTTCAGCTTTGTGGAGATGCATTATGGAGGGTTAAATGGTTTATTTAGCTTAAGAAGTAGGATCATTTTTCTCAACCCATAAAACATTTTAAAATTGTAATCTGAAAAGTGACTAGTAACTACAGCTGTCAGACGAATGTAGCGGAGTAAAAAGAAGGCTACAATATTTGCCTCTGCGATGTAGAGGTGTAGAAGTATAAAGTTGCATAAAATGGAAATACTCAAGTAAAGGGCAAGTACCTTGAATTTGTACTTGGGTAGAGTACTTGAGTACATGTACTTAAATACATTGCACCATTGCTAAGCATTGCATATCTGTTTGAAACAGTCGGACTGTGCAGATCTGCTCATCACCAGCACGTCGCACAAGAGAGGGTTTCATGTGTTTGCTGTGTCTCCGCTAATCAGGCATCTCGGCGGCACTGTGAGAAGTTAATCTTTGTCGGCGGTGTGTTGTGCACTCTTCTGTGGGCCGGTTGGGTTGGGATCCCTTCTGCAAAGCCCAGCCTGTGCTTATATAGAGAGGGATAATTACCAAACACGCAGCCGACAGCAGGAACACAAAAGCCGCTTTGACTTCCTCACTGATGGTCGCCTCCAGGGGATGGTCCCACTCCCTGCTCACCCTGCTCACCCAGACCACTTCTCATCACTCCTGAGAGGCAGAGATGTCTTGTTCCATAACAAGACATGAAACTGACTTCTTTCAGCTCCAGTGAACTGGACATAAACCCCGACTGACAACCTCCAGCGCCCAAACAGAACAGGGAGAGGACGGGTGGGCCGGGACAGAGGACAAGAGAGGGGTGGGGGGGACAGGGCACTCTAAATAAAGTTGTTATTCACTTTAATCTTAAATCTAAGTGAGAAAAATATACAAAAGCAACATTAGTTGAAATCTGATTTGTCTGGTTCCAAAGGACCAACTGTGCACTATATTTCCATTTTGACTGTTTTAAACCTCTTTCACAGATGTTTGTCAACTTCTTGTGTCCCTGATGAGTAAATTGATGATTTCTCTCTGAGCCTTATTCCCCCTGTCCGAGCTCAGCACGTCACAGCAGCGAGAACACGACGTGCTGTAAATGTAGCCGGCCTGGGACTGATTGTTTCTGACAAGCAACAAAACACATCGTCCCTCCCCTCAAATTAGTCCCCCAGGAGGGGGTGGGTTGAGGGGTTCATGTCCCTGGAGACGCATGGTCAGGACTGCATGCCAGCACATAGCATGAACATGCATGTGACTTTCAGCATCTAACTGGTGCTTTTTCTTTGCTCTTTGCTGTTCCAGTGATTTAGTATGATACAAACATGGTGATATTGAGAAACAGAAACTGTAAACAAAGCTAAGTAGATTCACGATTGCCACCTTAAATGGTTCCTTATGCCAGTTTGATGTTACACAAAATCTTTTATTTTTGTCGAATAATAATGCTACTGAGGATTAAATATAGAATATTGTTGACACAAGGTAGAAGCTGATATTTAAATATAGACACATTTTGTAAAAGCAGAGGAGCGGAACTACAGCTATTGTTATCCAGCTATATTATTCATAGTGGGCCAGGGTTGAATAGGTGGTTAGACTGGAAAGAAAAGGCAGTTAGCTAGTCAGTTAGCAAGGGGTTAGCTTTAAAGCAAGCCCTGATTTGTCAACGAGGCAGTGGGAGGGGTGGTGGAGGGCTTGGCGTTCAGGAAAGCCTCTCCTGGGCCAGAAGAAAAGGATTTGGCCCAGATGCAGGCAGCGATGTTAACTTTGAGTGGCCCCTGTGGCTCAGGCTCAGTACCCCCTCCTTCTTACTTCCCAAGCCCGCAGGTTGCCTTTGCATGACATCATCCCCAAACTATGCCCCCCATACCCATGTGAATCTGAGCTGTCACAATCGGCAACCACCCCTACCCCCCTCCAACCCCCCATTAAACTGTACTGCGCTGCAAACCCATACGTTTCTTTTTCTCCCCCTCTTCCCCTTCCCTCTCTTCTTCTACCACCAATCTCCTCCCTTCTTCTTCTTTTTTAACCCCCAGAAAGGCATTGTTTGAGTCAGGGCTTGATCAAAAAACTGTTGCCCGCCAACCACAGGGCTTTCTGTAAATTCAATAAGGCCACCTTAAAGATTTTCCTAATTAATGGATGACATCTTTGGCTGGAGGAGAGGCTAGGCATTCTGCTCCAGCTCGCTCTTTGTTCGCCTCCTAATTAACTTTCCTAGGTCACTCAGGTCCCCGCAACCTGAGAGTGAAGAGCCCCCATTGAGGAGGGAGTTGTAAACTTACTTTTTTTGCCTCGGCACTTAAAAGGGGAAAGCAACTATAGGGAACAGAAAATATCCTATTTAAGTCCTTTGTGAGTGAACTGCTTGCACATGTTCCAATAAAGGAAGTCTTCTAAATAAGCTGCCGTGCTGCTCTCCGCTCCCCCTCTTTCTCCCTTATCCCACCTCTTTCACTCCCAGCTCCACAGAAAGGTTATGAATGATAGCTCTGGGTTGAGGGGGGTAAAGGGCCAAAGGACAGCATCTGGGCATTGTGGAATTGTGAGCATCTGAAACTTTGAGGGAATTTGAGGATGGGAAAGCACTGAGCTGCTGGGTGGTGGGCTGGACGATTGAGAAAATGTGATGAATATGAGAAAAACAAAACAAAAAACAAGTGCCTCTTTGCCCTCATCATTGTTTGGGTGTTTCTAAAGGACCCCATGTCTCCCAGCTGCTTTCATCACTCTGCATCTTTATCTTTCAAAGTTAATAAAACCAGCCCTATAAACACAACTACATACGTTTGGCCTTTGTGATTTAAAACGGGACACAGACAGAGACAACATGCATTGTATTGCCATATTATATACATTTATTTGAGTGTTTTATTTCTTACAAGTACAGTCCTAATATTTTATAAAGACATAAAGACATTTATCCTAACAGCAATAAACACCCACATTATATTGAATCTCTGACTGGTTTGCAACACAACTGACAATAAAGGAGCCTATTTGAGACGTCCTGGTAGCTCCTTCTATAGTAGGAAGACTACAGAAATCGTTCCGTTACTGAACGTTAACAATGAAATGAAGTAGTCAATGAAATATACTCTATATTCTTTTAGAATATTCAATGACATGAGAACATTTTGCAACAACTCAACATTTTACTGTTTAGCAATGCCTCAGAGTAGTCGATAATTAGAAATCCACTTTAGAAGTAAAACAGCCGGATGAGTACTTCTGTACGAGCACAATCTTTCTGCAGCATCATCTGGCTCCCTCATCACATCTGTAGCCATTCAATGAATGAACACTGATAAGCTAACAGTCATGTACACATACAGTATGTGTGTTAGGCCCATCTACGGACATTAAACAAATCAAATACAACATATGGATTTTCTTTAAGCAAGGGATGTTAAGTAAATAAATATAAATAAAAAGAAGAAAAGAAAAGAGGAGAAAAAGAAAAAAGAATGGAAAAGTAAAAATTCAATTAAACAAAAGAAATGCATATATGACATGTTTACACCACCATTACCTTTGACAGTGTCCATTCATCGAGTGGCTACTCATATGTGATTGAAACATGCACTTCTTGGTCTTGTTTATAATCTTGTGACCAAAATGTTGTGTCTCTAATAAACTCAGCGCTGACAGTGTGAAGGAATTCAACCTTTTCCTTCATATGAGTTCATTTTCCTACGCACATTAGATAACACTTGGTTTTAACTTTTGTACTTTAACAAAGCAATGCTGCTTGACCTTTTGGAGGAGTGCCTCTTGTTTTGTGGACAGTAGCCTAGCAGACATCAGGTGCACCTGCCTCTCAGATCCAAGTGGAGCTCCTTCTCTTGTTTCTCCTTCCACTTTAGAGGGAATTTGTGTGTATACACAGAAAACTTTAACATACGAATCGCCGTTGACTCACACTTAAAACATCTTACAGCAAAATGATCCCAGACTGTATTAGGTTTAACTAAAATGGCCATATTTCCATACAGTACCTATCACCCAGTGTAAGGTATGTACACAAAGTATATCATTCCCTCACCTGCAAATGTCACATGCTAATCAATATTCTCATCATGTGACCTGACACACACTCATACACTGACCCAGATCTGCTCTCATCACACACATTATAGCCCAGTCTGAATACAGGGAAGGTCACATGCCCTGAGTCGCCTGTGTGTCTGGGTGTGTATTAAGACCCGTGAGTGTGCGGCTCCTGATGATAGCTCCTGTGCTGCAGGGTCCCCGAGGGTTAATGACGAGTGGAAACTGTGACCCCAGACCGTGACCGTTGAACCTGACCTATTGAGCCAGCAGGATAACATCAGGAGAAGCAAGACTGACTGCTGAACAGAGCAGGATAAACAGCAGAATGACTGTCAGAGTGACTCCAGGTGAACCGCGGCCGTGGAGGGAGCTGATGACAGCCATTCTGCAGGTAATCTGTCTGACGGCCGCGACCACTGTTCACACTGCTGCTGCAGTTGGAAGCACTGTGTGTGTGTGTGTGTGTGTGTGTGTGTGTGTGTGTGTGTGTGTGTGTGTGTGTGTGCATGGACATCACATATGCATAAAACTCTCTTTTTCTGTGATATGCCACTGGTGATCAGCAAACAGTCCACCTTCACTCAAAAATGTGTGGATTATTGTTTTTTCTTGTATTATTATTGGTGTTTGAGCTTCATTGTGCAGAGTGATGTACGTGCAGAGTTTGACACTAAATGCTGTTTTCACAGTCATCTGCTGAAGAGGGACAGTCTCTCTGTGTTCACCTTAATCTGAGTTGAAGACGTGTACGTAAGAGCGTCACAACTAGTTTGGAGCCAGTCACGGTCCAATATGCAACTTACACAGGTGGGATGTGGACAAATGACTTTTCAAATGAAAAATATTTGCATGTACATAGATCCTGGATTTTTCAGTGAGGGAGGAGCAGATGTCCTTTTTAAAAAGTTTGATGAGGTAAATTAACCTCATCAAACCTTTTCAGACTTTATCAGACACAAATATTATTCCAAGCAAAATATTTTTATAAGTCGTAAAACATGTCTGGAGGGGATCTTTAAATTATGTAATTTTGATTTGCAGTCATTTATTTTATCATCACATATCAATCAGCAACAAACCAAAAAGTCTGATATGTAAATTTAATAAGTGAGTATAATCAGATGTAAATATTATATCACTTTAATTCCTCTTCAAGTTGAAGATGCCTGAAGACTAAAGATCAGTAATTACCTCAAAACTGCCTCTTAAACAACAGATGAAGCTAAATAACTGTAAGGTATTTAGGCTGAATACATTTGTGTAGCTTTGTCAAAAGAAAATGACTGATGATGATAAGTTGCCTGTTTTATTAAGATGTGATGCTTCTGTGCCAAAGCTTTGATATCACATTGGAGCTTTGCAGCTAGTCCAGCATCAATATTTTAAGGAAGAACTCAGCTATCTTCTACTGAACATGTATAAATCATACATCATGTGTCATAACGTGCATGTAGACATAAAAATGCCTTGAAAAGTTTGAATAATGCAGTTACAGGTGTTTAATTTAAATTAATTTAACCATAAACTGTTTTTTAAAGTTTTCCCCTTTGTGTTACCGTCTTTCTCTGTATAATGTAAACTGAAATTCACAATAGAGAATGAGTGAGTGCAATAAGGGTATGTTGGCTCTTGTCTGCTCTGGATTAAGCCCTTGTTCTTTCTTTTGGATTGATTTTATTTTACAAAAACACACCAATCCAGGGGAATCACATATTAAAGGGACACTTATTTTGCTTATTTCCAGCACAGTCCGTGTGAAAAGACAAAAAAAATATGTAACATGAAATGAAAGAATAGCCTTGTCTTAAATCCATAATACCACCATGAGCAAACAGAACCAAAATCAAATATCAACACACTGAAATACAACAAAAACAGATCAATAACTCCAGTAAAAAATATCAATGTCACCTTTCTCCATAAATAAGGTCTAACCTGAAAGTAAAGACTTCACATTTAATGGTTTCACAGTATAAGATCACATATCCTACCTACATTTCAACTCCACTCAACATAGTATTGCACTTTCACACAGGCTGAATATCAAATGAACTGTAGATACATTGATCACATCGCGGGATCTTTGGCTCTCACATGTTTGTCTTTGCAGTGTGAACAGACTAAGCCCCTCTACTCAGCTGTCATAATTTGTTAACGAGTCTTTTCAGGGAGGGAAAAAAGAAAAAGAGAAGACGGGAAAAAAAGAAAAGAAGGCTCTTCACGAGTGACTGAAAGCAGAGGTCCATCCAGAGAGGGAACCCAGGGGCGACATCAGACCGATTTCAGACCAGCCCGTGATGGCATCTCTGTATATTTTAATATTAATGACCTCTGCCGCAAAGCCGCCTCTAAGCCTCCAACAGGTGCCCCAGCCCCACTCGAGTCTGAAAAACTGGGATCATTCAACATCCCGCTATCCACCACCACCACCAGGCAATAAAGACTGCAAATGAGGAGGATGAAGGCAAAGAGGAGGAGAGGAGAAAAAAGACATGAAGAGTGGAAGGGGGAGTTAGAGAGTCAGCCATCTCTTGCAAATACGTTTTTGAGTCACTTTCCCCAGCTGAAACATGGGTCGATATCCACCCCCCCTCCCCTCCCTTGAGAAAGAGATTGACTTTTGTTTGGAGTTTGTGAGAAGTGGGAATCAGAAGCGGGACAATGGGACTCCCCACGGTGAGAGGCTGAGAGGAGCCATCTCAAATCAGTCAGCCAGAGGACTGACTAATCCGTCCATTGTCCCTCCCCAGCCACCGGCCGCACATCAACACATTCGGCCCCCATTGTCCCCCACCCTCATGCAGCGGGATTTGCTCTCCCCAACAGCCAGTTTTGTCCACGGTAGTTCGAGCGGAAGTTTCTCACTGACAATTTGCCCCAAATAGATTTGTCAGAGCGTCCAAATGCACCGCACCGACTTGTGGGTTTCTGGGCTTGAGCTCTGGGTCCGTGTTTTCTAGGGGGACTCTTCCATGGTGAGGCCTTGGCGTGTGTGTGTAGGTGTGTGTGTGTGTGTGTGTGTGTGTGTGTGTGTGTGTGTGTGTAAGTGTGCACAGGTTTGCATGTTGCATGTGTGCATGCAGAGGTGGAGGGGACGGCGTGGTAGTCCTGAGGGATTGGGAACCTGGATTTACTGTAACGGCTAAGAAAATCTGACACTTGTGTTTAAGTCGTGTATGGCCACACCCACTGGAGCCAGCAGCTCCATACTGGTGGAAGAAGTATTCAGATCATTTACTTAAGTAAAAGTACTGATGCCACACTGTACAATTGTACTTGTACTCCATTATAAGTCAAAGTCCTGCATTCAAATCTTACTTAAGTAAAAATATGTATGTATCCTCAGGAAAATGTACTTAAAGTAGCCTATCAAAAGTAAAATTACAAAGAATGGCCCCTGTGAGTGTTACATATATACTATATATCATTAAATTATCATTACTCATGTATTAATGTGTAGGCAGCATTTTGCTGCTAATGTTATCTTCATTATGGATTAATCTGCTGATAATCTTCTTGATAAATCAATACATTTTTTGGTTTGTAAACCAAATAGTGAAAATGGCATTGCAATTACCCCAAAGCAACACGTTCAAAATTCATGTTTGTCCAAACAATAGTCCAAACCTATAAATGATAACAAAATAAATTAGAAATAAAATAATTAAAAGGAAAAGCAGAAAAGATTCACATTTGAGAATCTAAACCATGACATTTTTGGACTTTTTGCATGAAAAATAACAAATTAAAATAAAATGATCAGAGGAGATGCCAATTACTTTTCTGTCAATTAAATAGTTGCTTCACATGTTCTTGTATTGTTGGGTAGTTTAATTTAGAACAAAACATCATATTTTATAGCCACTTCATATGTTTGTATGAAAAAATTACAATTTGAATAGTAACTAGTAACTAAAATAGAGTAAAAAGTGTAATATTCTGTTCTGAAATCTAGCGACGAAGAAGTAGATAGTGGTTTGAAATGCAAATACTCAAGTAAAGTACCTCAAATTTGAAATTACTAAAGTACTTAGTTACATTCCACCACTGGCCAGCAGTACTAAAGAAATGCCCCATTCATCAAGACAAGCATGAGTGTTATCAGCTGCCCAGACTGCTGATTCAAGCCAATTTACTTTATTACACAAGGATAATAATATACTATAAACTACAAGACAATTAAAACTCAGTAAAAAGTCAGTCTGTTGATCGAGTGTCCAGGTTTCAGTTTCCATTTGAAAACCTGTAGGTTTGTTTTGTGTCCAGTATGATTAAATTGTCACTGACAATGATTAAATGGTCACAAAGTTAAATGCTTCTTAGGCCTTGTGGGAGAACAGCCACAATACTGGATCCTGATTGGCTGAATTCACCGGTCTGTGTGATTGTCAGGATCAGAGCAATTACTGGATTAGGGGACCCTGAAAGCTGACTGCAGAATCAAGATGGATTCATTACAATACAATTACTTTACATTTGAACTCACTAACGCTATCTTAATCAAATATCTCTAATTACTTAAAAAAAAAGTTCGACCCCTTTAAATCTGGAATAAGCACGCGGGCAGGTGACCTGCTTCTATTTAGTGACTCCTGGTGCAGAACTGTCCGTGGTGCTGAAACCAGGCTGCATACTTTTCACTTATTCAGAAGGTTCTAGCATATTTAACTATCACACATTAACATGATGTGGGAGAGTTGTTGTGCCTTTTACCGATCACGCCTTTTACGACATTAAATCACATTTTCTGATTCCATCTGTCGTCCAAACGAAACAGCGGACGGAATGATTCTCCCGAGCTGAACGCCAGCAGAGTCTGTGGGCTAAGATGACGGACTATGATCTCCCCGGTCCGTTTTTACATGATGCACGGCAGCGTGGGTCTTTGGTCAGCTTGAAGTCTCCCCATTATTTGCTCTTCTGAGCTTTCTGACTTCTCCCTGAAGCCAGTTGGTTTACGCCTGGGCGGCTGTGGGCCTACACAGTGACAGCGGTGCATAGAAAGGTGGTTAAACTATGGCCTCCAGTCGGTGTCTGGAAACACAGGAAAAATAGGAAGGAAAAACAGCCAGCAACATACGAGCAAAAACAGTTGTTTGTTAGTGTTGTTGTTAGTGTGAATGCTGATTCAGCAGCATTCACACTCTTGTTATGCTGTTCTTTATTATTCACGCTACTTCTTATTCTTCCGTACATTTTTTGCAACTTTTCAACTCCTTGAACTTTTCAGTTCATACCGACTTTCATACTTTCAGTTACTGAAACCATTCAACTATCAAAATGTTCAGCTCTTTGAGGACATTTAGTTTTGTATTTTCAACAGTTTTTGACATCTTTTACAGTTTTTGACTTATCACAGTTATGGTTTTATGCTTTTTTTCATCCCTTCTGAGAGTTTTACATGAGTGTGTATGTGGTGGGTGGAGCTAAGCTAGAGTACGTGATGTTACAGCCAGAGTGACAGGCTGCTGTGAAACCGCCTCAAATCTTTCTGCCAAAACTGCTCTCACGTCCCCAGTTTTCACTCCACAGAGATGATTTTGCCATCAGTTTGTAGATAAACATGTCTAGTTTCATGAAAAAATTTGCATCAAAATTTTGACGTTTGTTGTTTTTAGTATGTTGTGTTTTTGACCTTGTTGTTTTGGATTTGACCTTGTTGTTGTTTTTACACACACCTGAGTAAAGTACCTCTGAACATTGCACCACCGTTTGCTTGATTCCAAGCTGTAACCTGTGACTGAGTCACAAACCTGCTCCTACCTTGTTGCCTCCATCAGGAATCAATCCTACGTTGCCGGCTCTCCAACCCAGAGACTTTAGCACTGAGCCATCTTCAGCGCTGATTGACACAAAGAGAAATGATGATCAGAGAGTTCACTCCTTCACCTGCAGAGAACATTTACACTGAAGCCTGAGATCAGATTTCTCCAATACTAGCTTCTGCTCCTTCTGTCCTGCAGGCTGATGGAGAAACCAGGCTGTGAGAGCAGGTCTGTGCATATTCCTACAAAATTACTACTACGTTTAAAATATTCCACATCAGTCAGACATTATTGGATTTATTCTCTGTCTCTTTCTGCAGAAATGTAACAATGTTGAGCTATTAAAGGACAATTATGTTTCTATGTTATTTCCATTTTTTATTCTTTTTTCCACAATTTATACTTTAAATATTGTGCTTTCTTTAACAAATCAATATTAAGCTTTTTGCAACTTTTAAGTGCCCTTAGGAATGAATAACCTTCAAATCATCTTC
>JAVQJF010019627.1:0-38952 GCA_036023855.1 Gadopsis marmoratus | reverse complement strand
TTTATCTAAAATAACCACCAAGAATAAACGGAACCTAAATTAATCCATTAATTTTAAATTTAAAATTTTTACACCCATGCCCCCCCCCCCCCCCCCCCAACATGAATTTAATTGAATTTATCTTTGCAAAAAACATAAAAAATACTTTCAAAGAAGAAAAACAAGATCGTATTAAGTTTTGACAGATCCAAACTCGTTTATTGTTCAACAGTTGCTTTGTCTCTCTGGTCTGTCTCAAATTTCAGAGCTGCGTTTCCTCTATATTCATGTATGTTGTTTACAACGTAGAAAACACTGGGGGATCTGACCAAAGAGGTCCTGCAGGTAGCCCTTTGGATGCACGCTATAGGCCCAGCAAGTCACCACCAGCAGGGACAGCAGTCACATGATCTGTGTGTGTCTGTGTGTGCGCCCTCATAAACACTTGTTGAGCACTTAATCATTCACATAAATAACAACTGCTGCTGATGTGCCCATGAGGAAGGCATTTAATCGCCACGTTGTCCCCCTGAACTGTTCAGTGGCCAGTTGTATAGGACTGTGGTAATATAGAGGTTGTTCCTTGTTGACAAAAAGCTTCTATGTGAAGATTATTTTCCCGTGTGATTGTATATCTACTGTTATTTCCTTTTCAGATCGTGTTCAGTTGGTGGTTGCTAGTTTTAGATATGAATTAGATAGATATGAATTAGATATGAATGTTTTTTTCAAGAGGCATGCTTTTGTGTAGTATTACAAATTTAAAATATTTTTGATACAGATGGTCTTTATGATTTATTTTAACAGATTTAAAATATTTTTTTAGAATCTACAACACGTCAATACTTATTACTGTGTGAATCTTGTCTCTTGTGTTAGTAGGAAAAGAAAAAGAATGACTCAGTTACTGTCTTGGAAGCTGACCTCAACAGATTTTCAATGCTGCTTTTCAATTTTATGTAGTATTACATTATTATATAAAGCCAGTATATGCTAAATATGCAAAAAATGTGTTTTGAGGATTCATGCATTTTAACCATGCAAAATTATATTTTAATTATAAGAGGCATACTACAATTATTCATGTGCACTTTCAAATCAGCATTTCCTTCTGATGGGTAAAATAAATGATCCTATATTCACCTGCGATATCCTCACTTGTTTTCCGGTCACTGCCCCTCAGACAGACAGAGAGAGCGGTCGGCTCCTCTGTGTTGTTTTTTGGCTATTGTTCTGTTATTCACACATCTGTCTGTTTCAGAATAACTGGCCACAGTATCAGGTCTCACATCTCAGAGTCATATAACAACAACTCTATGGGAACCTGACACGCTGCTTACTTTAGAAACCCACTCCCACCACCTTGTAGCATTTAGCATTCCAAATGTACGTACACCTTTTTATTAGACAAGCCTATTTTTAATCAGCATGCTACTGATGCTAGTGTTGATTATGTATAGTGTCATTGGTGTATGTAACTTTTTGAATATGCACTGCCTTCTGTAGTGTGCCACATGTAGAGGAGACATTTTCATGCTGATAGAAAACTATGAATGGTTCTTTTTATACGTCTGTGCTTGTCGCTGATGCCAGGCCCTGAGCTGCCTGCCAGGCAGCTGGTGGACATTTGGCACGTCTCATGCAGACACTGTCCAGAGGCCTGTGGGGCACCTGCTGTCCGTCAGGGGAGGTGAGGCATGGCATGAGACAACCCCTCAACAGGTGACAGTACAGCGCGACTCAATGTCCAAATGCGCTGACGACAATGGAGAAGTGTGACTTGTGTCCTCAACAAATAAGCCTCTGAGTCACTGATAAAATACCAGATCATAATCAGAAAGGCAGTTCAGTGAGCGTCAGGTACATGTGTAGATGCATGTAGGAATATCTGAGTCTGGTTGAGTCAGTGACGCAGCTGTCGTCCGACTGTTATACTGATCAAACACACGCAGCAAATGGGACTATGCCTTCAGCGCCAGTTGGTGTCGGCAAACCCGATGCAGAATCTGAAATTGGCACAGGCCAGTGCACACCGAGTCAACAGCTGCCTACAGAGTGCGTTTGGTATGTCTAAGCAAAACATCGTGCTCTCACGGCCAGGCCTGCCGAGATGCTGGTTGGAGCACGTGGAGCTCCTGCGCACACAAAAGACATTCACTTTGTTGGTGGACAGTTCCATTTTAACAGTTACACTCTACGAGTAAGATGTCAGGTTCTCTGTACTGTGCTGTTTACTCTTGCTGCCATTTTGTTCTCAGGATTGTAAATCATTTCATTCAAGTTACTGAAGTGGGGAAAACAGCTCTCAGAGCTAGAAAGCTTGCTAAGCGTTAGTTAGCGCCTTGCTGCTGGTCAACAGTGCAAATTTGCAGGTCAGCTTTCCCTTCTGTTGTTTAAATGCTGGTGTGACTGGACCTTAACACATTTGCCCAATTCACCTGGGTCGAGATCTGGTGTATTTGAAGGCCATATGGTTCATATCGTTTTTATGCTGTTCTATTTGCTCAGGTTTTCACCCATCTCTATTTGTCTTCTTACAGGAAATCCTAATTGTGACATACAGAGTTGTTGATTATGATCATTTTCTATAACCATGTAAAAAGACTTTTAATGATGGCGACTGGGCAGGCAGGGATGAACCACCAGAGAGAGGAGAGAAGATGTGTCCATTAGGTCTTATTTATGAGGAGTAGCCTGATATAGTAATAACATTTCTGCTGCCTGTGTTGTAGGGCTGCTGGCCTAAAAGCACAACAGTAATGATGCTGTGAATCTGACATGATGCCAGTGAGTGGCCCCATTTCCTTTGACATATCACCCCCATGCTAAGAATTATAGTCTGCAGCAGAGTACACTGGTGCAGAAGTACACACTCAGCAGTTGTAACAGAGGAGAGAAGGTGGAGAAGATGAATTCATCCTTGCAGGTGCTGTAGTCTTTTAGAAATGCTTGGGAGGGAATTGATAATTGTAACGTAGGTAGCAGTAGAAAATTGTTTGCTGTGGTGTAATATGTCAATTATGGTCATTTCCACCATTTTATTTGTTTTAATCTTAACTGGTAAACCAACTGTTTGGACCCTCTGACTGTTTTTTATTTTCAGCGCAGATCAGTGTCCCATTATTTGGTCGGTCATATGGTTTTCCCGAAAACCCCAGACTATAGACTGTGGGCCACACTCCGTTGAGTGACTTTGTATGGGTTTTTGAAGGTCACACAGTAGTTTCTCTGTCCACACAGCCACTGCAGTAGCTGGTGTCCTCACACTGAGCCATCACAGTAATGCTTTGTTGATGTGACTGTGTGCAGTACTACTTCTGCACAAAGACAAGCAGAGGAAGAAGAGTTATAAAGCCTAGAATGAGTCAAAAACATATGCACGGTATTGCTTTTTATCTTTTACTGCATCTAGTTGACATTGTGACCCTCACCCTCTAACTATGGGAACGTCACAGCTATATTACTCACTGTTCTGTCAGTTCCTTGTGTCATTTATCCTCTGCATCTATTCCACTTAATATTGAGTCACATGGGCGAAGGTTTTCCCACTTCCACAAAAGCATGCATTGATGAGGATTCACCAGAACAAAACTCAGTCAGGGGGGCTCACCATGTCTTTTTAGAGGGTAACTCTTATCAAAATGTGTCTTTAAGTCTTTATTTTCTGTCCCTCCCAGCAAAACAAGTTAGGGCCATAGAGAAAACTGCATCGATAACCCAACAATGGCTGGGCTTAGGGGAGGCTTAACGCAGGGAAGGGGAACATTAGTGATGTCACATGATCAGCTAGAACAATAAGGGCGGTTCACACAGTTCTCCGTCTTTGTGTTGTTCTGTTTAATCCGTTTTTGGCCTTCTAAAGTATTTACACAGGTCTCCACTTATAATGCAACAAAATGTCCTTATGAAATGGAGATAAAGAAGTAGTTTGTAGTGTGACCGCTATAGAGCAAACAGGCGGCTTTGAGCCCAGTGATCTGGTGGAAAAAGGCCTTTTAAATGGCAACTCTTTGATTCTGCGTCTTTGAGCGGGTTCAAAAGTGTTCAGAGTCCAGCACACATTGATATTTAGCAGGGCGATTGAAGTCTTAATGCCAGAGAGGTTAGAGGAGAGCAGGGGGTTGACTGTGCCAGGAGTTGGCCTACTTTGTGGGACATTTATCCTGCGCTTTATTCTCTGCATGCGTGCTGTCCCCCAACTCTACAGCCTTGAGTGCTAGCTGCGCCATTCAGCACATACTGTATTTGTTTTTTATTGTAAAACGTCAGTATGTCCAGCATGGAGCCATTTAATTCTGTTTGATAAATGGCAATTTGAATGAAAAACATGAACATAAATAGAAATATACAGTGTATAAAAATAGAAATAGTTTTATTACTGCCATCTGTTACAATGACATTTTACTCTACAGCTTAACCACTCGAGAATCTGGGAACATGGCAACGTCTCTAAAGCGGAGTCCTATAGGGCCAGCAACACGAGTGAGACAGAACAATCAGTTTTACCCAAATAATGTGAGATCGACTGATTGGTAATGATCAGTCTACCATGAAAACATGAATAGGCTACACACAAAGGAAAAAAGCTGAGACCCGAGGAAGACCAAAGTTGTCAAGTCCTTGTAGAATTAAATAAAAAGAACTCGGGACAAGATAATAGTGTGCAGGTACTTTTTATTGCTTTGTTTGTACATCTTATTGTTACACACCTGCAAAAAATGTATGGATGTGCTTCCTGATGGCCCCAAAGTCCAACGATAACAGAACTGTCCTTCACTGATTAGCAAGAGTGTATATGAAAACCATTGAATGGACTTGGCAATCATTTCTGTAGCTTATAATAAAATTTGAATTATCCTTTGACTTTAGAGTGGCAGGATCTGCATTTCCAGTGAGGTCATGGTCCTGGATTAATGTGAGCTGTTATGCTAAGGCTTTATCTGGTGGGGAGTTTCACTGGTCCGCCGGCATCTAAGGACAAGGCAATGATTAAAGGGACAGGCTATTGATCTGTTGCGCGTTAGGAGGAAGAGAGCCTGTAGGAGTGATGTGCATGGGTTCATTTAATTCGGCATCTGGCCAAAGGCTCAGTGTTACCCCCAGACTGCATTGCCTTAACTGTAAACATTCAAGTGTTTATTACTCTGGATGTTACGCATGCAATATGATCATTCGGCTTTACAGCAGCGGTTTAAGAGTTTTGGAAATGACTATAGAGTCGAAACTTTTTTGTTATTTTCAAGTCATTCTCTGCAGCGATGTGTACCGTCTTAAAGCTTTCCCAGCTTTAACAGAATGCTCCCTGGTGGCCCTTTAAGGCCGTGGACACATTGTGTGCTCTCTTTCTCTCCGTGTGTATTAGGTATTGAATAAGTGACCTTTCTGGTTTGTATGAGCTCATGGGAAAAGTGGGTGTTTCCACAGGAAGTTAATGCCTTTCCCACCCCCTCTTTTTCTCTTGCTCTCCCCCTTTCCATGTAGCCTACAATCTCCCTCCCCCTCGAACCTTTCATTCTGTCTTTTTTTTTTTCTTCGCTATTTCTCACTTCAAGCGCTCCTAGGTACTCAACAAAACAATGCTCCTCAAATTCCTGTCACTTGTGTGAAACCCTGCGAAGTGTGAGAAGAAAGGCGACGATGGAGGAGGAGAGACGTGTGTAAAAATGCAAAGGTTTTGGTCTTCACGTCTCATGTGTTTAACATTAAATCCCTTATGGTGGCTACGTGATTACCGACAGCTGCTCACAGTCCAGCCCCAGAGGTTCGACAAAGGTTAAACCCGCACTAGTTTGGGGATAGGAAGTGGTACAGATTCCCCCCCGTCAAATTTCTCTTTTCTTAGATCAATGCTCCACGCTACTCTTCTTTAGTGTGCAGTGCTTCGGAAACCCAGAAACGTTTGACCTAGACACACAGAAGGGAGAAGATTAGTGGACTACAGGAGGTACTAAAAAAAGACGATCATTTCAGAGAGGTGTTTTGGAATAGCTTACATTAATGCGTACGTATCTGCTGCTGAAAAGAAAGAAAGGCATACATGTTCCTGCCATTATTCATTTTTGATGTATTTATAAGCATGTGCAATATATGAGCTGGCCTTGTCGTGTCATGACGCGTTATCAGAAATGATTCATCCCAATCTGTCACATTCTGCTGCTGTCTAGCTGAGAGTGCGACTTGGCAGGCTCCAGACCGTCTGGCATGAAGTTTGTGTCCTTAATTGAAAATGCTGCACTTGGCTCTGGCCGACTGAACGAGTCTTACAAATGGTATGTTTCACCTGTCAGCCCCCAACCCCCCCCCCCCCCACCCACCTTAGTGCTGATGTCTCAGTCTATGTAGCGGTTTGTATTGCTCTGTCAGCAGAACTAAGCGCGTGGACCAGGCTGGTGAAGCTTAAGCCGAACACTCAATATAAGAGAAACTCAGCGTCTCCTGACATTGGTGGAGGTATTTCCTGTTGGTAAATGATAATCTTGTTAGATTTATTTTTTTCTACTGTGAGGTTTCAGTCTTCAGGCACCTATTATTCAGCTTGGCTTCCATCAAACATGTTTGATACAGTTGGCATGTAGGAGAGTTGCCCGTTGAATCTCAGACAAACACCCGATGAGAGCTCCTACTACTATACTGCAGTGATGCAATTCAAAAAGTAGTTTCACTGATTCAAAAAGGTTTCTTCTGGTGATAAACTCAGTTACTCTCTCTTCAATTTTTCATGAACAAAGCTTACTGGTTACACAAACAACAGCACGAGACCTGAGAATGTTGTTGCTCACCTTCAGTTCACTTTGCAAAATGCATGAACCCACCCTTTTCTCACCCATCCAGACCTATTCTTTCATCTTTTTACTTTCTGTTAGTCCAGGACGTGCACAAAACAAGTAAGTTTGAGCGATGGTTCTGGGGTGATCGGGAGCTCGAGTTAAGTAATGTTAAATGCTGGTATTTTGTCAAAATAAAGATAAGATCTTAAGATCTGTGTTAACTCCCACAATTACAAATGACAAAAAAAATCTAGTAGCATGAATGAGTTTTTGTACAAAAAAAAAAGGAAGTGTTGTGGTAGGCTGTGGGGAATTAGGACGTCAGGGAATATTATACATCTGCAGATGCAGACAGAATCTTTCCTAGAATGACACAATTTAATGGCACTCAATCCTCATTTTTCTTTAATTAAAGAATAACTACAGCTGATGATTGTGAATTCTCATTGGGCATTTGGCCATCTGCAGAAGGTAATTAACTCCTAACCGTGTCGATGGCTATTTGTTTTAGCTCAGCATTCCTTCTCGTTATGACAATCTACTAGGCAGGCACACCATTTCCCCTCATCTGTGTAGGTACAGTGTGTTTTTGTTAATGAATCGCCTGAGGTTTTATTATTTTTTTTTTTATTTGTAGTGAAAATCTCAGTCTTCTGTGCGTTGGTGCTGAGTTAGCGGTTTTGTGCCCCGTGTCGTTAATGATGATATACTGGTTAACAGTAAAAGAGGTGGCTCTAACCAAACAAGTAGGATAACTGACAGAGATGGAAAAGGATCTATATTTAGTGTCAGTAAAGGTGTTTGTGCGGAGAGGAAGTGGGTGCATTGTGCAAGCATGATGTTGACGACACGCCTACACATATCACCCATTCTTGCTTTCCTTGAGGCTGACATTCAGCAGTCGAAAGAAACAGGATTCATTGCTTCACGTCTCGACTGGAGAGCGGTCGGCTAAAAAGAATCCCGACTATGCATATATTCAAATTATGAAACGCTACAAGCTGGAACGCATATGGCATTTGATACTTATGGTGAATAGTGAGAAGACAAATACACCTACACACCGATTTGATGGCATCTTTGTGGTTTATTCGCCACTTAGTTGATCCACAGGATCATCGTTCAGTCGTTTTGCTAAATGTTTTCTGGTTCCAGCTCCTCAAATGGGATCATTTGCTGCTTTCCTGTCTGTGTACTGGACTGACGGTCCGTGTGCGTTTCACAAAGCATCCAGATACAGAACAGCTCGGCACAAAAAGCCGTGCTGCAGCTGAGACTCACCCACCGGTCCTGTATTCATGGTGATAACAGGCCTCTAATGTTTTCCTGGTGTGAGCGTACATGTGCTGTGTGTGGGTGGAGGGCTGGGATGTATGGCTGGAATGCTGGAAGGGAACCGAGTGACAAGGTTGGACTTTGGTAGGTAGGTGGGTTAGGGGAACATGTCGTCTGTGACATCACCACCACCCGAAAGCTCGGCCCGGGTCAGCTGCAGAGGTGGAGTTTCCTTCCTGCTGAGCTGAGCGGGACTGAGTGGGGCCTGACCCACCTTGCCGCCGTCATCTAAACTGCACTGCAGCTTGCCTCTGCAGGATTTTGGACTTGTCGCTCTCTGTTTTATTTTGTTCTCCTTTTTTTATAATGATATATCAATTTAGCTTCTTTGTGCAGTGCCTTTGCAGCTAAGTCCACTTTAAATAAACTTTCACTTGACTTTGACTGGTGCAGAGCAGAGGCGCAAATCCAAGGATGTTAATAATCCTAGTTTTACAGCTCACATGCCAACGGTGGTGGACATGTCAGTTCTGGCCTAATAATTGCCTTAGTGGAGCTTGAGTTTATTAGTTGTTTTTGTTTAAAAGCATCATTCCATGCAAAGTACAATTTGTTATACAGCAAGTTGGCTCTGTTTAAATAATAATGTACCTCAGCTTTGCAAAGTTGCTGCAGACCTCTGCTGCTGTCAGTGCCTCAGTAGCTTGCAGCAGTACAGTTAGCTCATTTATATGAGAGGAGGGCGTTGAGCAGTGAATGTTTTAAGATCTAGTGCACACAGGCCACTGTGGACCATCTTTGTACACACAATGATTTGTGTGTGTTTGTATGTACAGTCTAAACTACACTCACACTTTAAGAATTGAGCTGTTGACCCCTGTTGTGAGTGTCAGCTGTCTAATGTTTTAATCAAAATCTGTCTAGTAATCTGTCTGCTCCCTCGGTACGTACCTGTGATAGTCTGGCTGATAACAGTAAGAACACTGACGTCACAGCTTGTCCTGCAAATATGTTGGATAGCATCTGAAATGTGTCCTTACTTATGTCAGTATTTGAATTTCGGTGCCAATAAGTAGAATTTCTAAAGCTCTCTAGTCGATTGACAAAAACTAATTTGATAATCATTTAATCTTTTTGGTCATTTTTCCACCAAAAACATCAAATGTCTCCGGTTTCAGCTTCTCAAATGTGAGTTTTTTCAGTTTTTTCCTCTGTTTTATATCATTGTAAACTTAACACATCTTTGGGTTTTTTTGACTTTTGGTCGAACAAAGCAAGAAAGTTGAAGACGTCATCTTGTTCTCTGAGAAACAATATATAGACCAAACGATTAATTGATTCAATTTTTAAAAACAAATGGAAAAAGAAAACCCAAAACAGGCAGATTAATTGATAATGAAAATAATAATTAGTTGCAGCCCCAAAGAATATATCAGTTTCTTAAGAGTATAAACACGTTCTTTTCCCTAAACCCTTATTTGGTACATGTGTTGTTAACAAAAGCAATACAAGAACTCATAATAAAACAGTATAAAATGGGCAAAGACCTCAATCAGGAAATATCTGATCAAAGAATATGCAAAAGCTATTTTCCTGAGATTTAAAACCCACACAACCTGATTCATTCTGTTTGAGCAGCTTGTAACATCTGATGAAGTCATGGACTAATATAAGTATTTATAGGTCATATTACTGGACATGACTCATGCTGGCTTATGTCACATAGTTATTGGTAGCCCTCCTGAGTCATGTTGCACTCCCTCACCTAGCCCATTGCTGCCCAGCTGAGGCCCGGTCAGGCCGAGCCACTGCCCCGTTAGCGCTGGCTCTGGTGCTGCTGGCACTGCAGAACGGCCTCATCTATCACGGGGAACAGTTCTGAGAGAATGAACTCAGCCAGAAACAGAGCTCAGCAAGCAGCTACACTACCCATGCATGTGGAGGGAGGGGCGGGATAGCCAGAGGAGTGCGGTGCTCAATGCGGCTGCCCGAGGTTGACAGAATAGGAATAAGAGGTTGACGGGAAGCCGAGGTCACGTGCTGAAGCTCCGGCTGGGGAGAGTGGTGGTGGGAGGGACAAGAAACACAAGCAGCTCCCCCCCCCCAAGCCTCCCCTTTCTGTCTCTGTCTGGTCGTCTGAAGGCACACCGGCAGTGCAGTGCAGTGCAGCGCAGCATGTTCTAGGATACATTACGATAATATTGAATAATACCGATTAATTATTGAACAGTGGCGAGTAGATGTGACATTATAGGCCAGCATACTTGCATGCTGCAGAGCGACAGCACGTCGAGTGAAAGGGAGAGATTACCTGCAGCAACAGAGAGCTGCAGGTGAGAAGAGAGAACGAGAGTGCAGAGGACGCAAGAGACAACAGGTTGAATTATAAACGTTCACATATCAGAATGAGAACTTGACCGCCACTGGATTTGGCACGCCATTATTGATGTTGATATTTAAGTGCAAAAAAAACATTCTGGAAGGCAGCATGTAATGGCGATAAGAGCTTCATCACTTAGAGGATTACTCAGCTGACAGCACCTATTTTGACAATGTTTAATCATTTTAGTAATTTTTCAAGCAAAAATGCCAAACTTTTGCTGGTTCCACCTTCTCTAACGTGAGGATTTGTCTTTGCCATATGACAAATCGATAAAATAATCATTACCTGCAGCCATAAATGACGACAGTTTCAAAATGACACATAAGCCCATTGGATATCTCTAACAATCAAAAATTGGTCCATAATATTGGTTATGCATATATCATGTCGGGCTCTAATGAGAATTAAGGAAGTGATTTACTTGCTTCCACATCAGCTGTCTCTATATTACGCAAAAAGTCTGATATGATGTGACATTCAGTACGCAACATGCCAGCTTTATCTTGTGTCCCTGGCAGGCAATTAATAGCAAATAGGCAGAATACAGTGTGTGTCACTGTGTGAAACAACACACAGTTTCACACACAAACAACATTACAACTGTAACTGTAACTGTTTGATTTGGCTTGTTGTTAGAACGACGGGGAATCCTGTCTGGATTTTATGTTCTCGTGATCGCTCTGTGTTTTAGGGTGTTGGTTTGACATTCCCCATGCACTCCCCTCAGCTGTCACCACTTAACTAGTCCCCAAGGAAAGCGAGAACTACAAAACATGGGAAAAATGTAAAAAATGCATGGCTCCTCCTCCTGCCGGGCTCCCTGCCCCTCTGGCCCCACCCTTCCAGTTTAGGTTACTAGGAGACCAGATATTGGCCGCTGAATGAAAGAATCAAAGCCTTCAGGAGACAGTGACTGCTGCATCCGAGGAGACGTCTTGTAAATGTGTCATTGGCACATGGAAAACCAGCACGCTGTCTAAACCTAAGCAGCGGTTGTTGTGTGCGGAATATTTACTTCGCGTTTTTTGCACAAGTGTCTGCAGACGGTGTGTTTGCCTCCTGTCTGAAGAGTGGCAGTAAAGGTAGAGGTCAGTAAGGCTGCCTGGGCTGTTTTCACCAAAGACAGAGTGGCTATTTTGTGGATTTCAGTATATACACCAGTGTGACGCTGGTGGCAAAATAAAGTACACTCAGCAGACGATAACTCATAGTTTTGAGTGTGCTGTTGATGGACACTATTCTCCCACCATGCAATGCACAAATGGAAGATTACTTAAAGAAGTGTATTGTAGGTGGTGGCGAAACAGCTCCAGGAGCACCTCAGAAACCAAACAAACTACTGATGAACTTTTGGAAAAGCATTTCATTGTTTCTTTTTTAAGTGCAGGTGGCAGTGGTACTCAAAAGTCGCAGTTTGTTTGCTTTTGCACGTATTTCTTCATTTCCTTAAAACAGTAAAGCATGTTGGGTTCTTGTATGCGCATTGCAAGGACAGTATGTGAATACTGTATAGTATTAGCATGTAACTGGGACACAGCTTGTGTGTCTCAACCTGACATAATGTACAGACTCCAGAAATATTCAGTTTCTTCTCTCTCTCTTTTGTCCTCTTCTTTCTCTCCTGCAGTCGTACTTTGTCACCGACTATGACCCCACGATTGAAGACTCCTATACCAAGCAGTGTGTGATTGACGAAAGGGCGGCCAGGCTTGACAGTAAGTGCACTTTGCTGAACAAACACCACCCAAGCAAACACGCACACACAACGACAGGCACGCAGGCTACTTGTGCGTTTCTGTCGTGTTATGTTGTTCTCGAGGAATTGATTGCAAATGTCTATCTTGCCGCAAGTTATTCTGTGCGTGTGATTTGTGTCTCTCTAGTCCTCGACACGGCTGGACAGGAAGAGTTTGGAGCCATGAGAGAACAATACATGAGGACAGGGGAGGGCTTCCTGCTCGTCTTCTCAGTCACTGACAGAGGAAGGTGAGTGACAGTTCTCGTCGTGTGCAAACTCCCAGCTACACGCTCACATCTCTTTCGCGTCGTTCTCTGTCTTTCCGTTTGCACACCGCTGTGTACTGTTCGCAATTACACTCTCTCCTCCTCCGCCGCCTCTCACTCTACTATAACCATAAATCTAGCACCAATTCTCTCACTTGTTGCCGCTTATACTTCCGGCTGTTGTTCTTTTTGTCATTTCCTTTTGTTCTCCACACTTCCCCCCTCCTCCTGTTGTCTTGAATTCACTTTTTCGTGTACCGTTGCTGCTATTTAAAGCCAATACCTAGAATATTTCCATTCTGATGCAATGGCGCAATCATGTAAAACAGTCACGGGTTTCAGAATTTCACCCAGTGTAAACATGAAATAGCTTCCATAAGTAGGTGGAACAAGCTAATATTTAATATGCAGTATATGACGCAGTCAAATGATTTGAAATCAGATAATTTCTTTCAAATTTAAAACTAAAATCTTAAGGATTATAAATTGAAAGTGTGATTTATTGCTACCGCCAACAATCCTCGAGCTGCTACTTTCTCAGAAATATAACAGAAAAGCAACCAACCAAGCAAAGTCACACTCAGAAAACAATGAGGCTGTCATCATAAACTTACGTTTGTGTTGGATTACATGTGTGCATGTAAACAGAGACAATTACTGAATGTAAATATATGAATTGGCTTTTGCAGAAAAAGTGCTGAAAAACCAGGTGATATTGGGTTGAAAATGTTACTTTGATGTGATATCTCAGGGCTTAAGTCACCTTTGAAATATTTTTCACGTTACAATATATTTTATTCTTCCTGTAGTGACTCTTTGTGTCCCTTGCCAGCAGTGCAGAGAGCTGCTTTCCCCCCGCCCCCGCCCCCGCCCCCGCCCCCGCCCCCGCCCACAGCCCCCTCCCAATGTTTATGTTGTAAACAGTCTTTCCTTCCTCCATTTATATTAGTCGAGTCTTTCCAGATTTACTAGGTGCTCACCAAGCTGTCTGTGGGCTCGTGGCTGGAATGCCGTCCTGGGTTTGTGGCTGCATTCTGTCCATTCTTTTCCCCCAGACTGACATTTTTATTTGCTATTTGGTTGAAAAAGTGCACATGGCATTTATGTTATAGTGGGACAACAGCCAGTTCAGTGCGCAAAGCCTCAAACACATTTTATGTTTCTTTAATAGTGTAGCTGACTTTTTTCTGTTTGCTGACCTTCAGTCTGATCCACAGTGTTGATGACCCCAACCTCTGGGTGATGGGTATGTTTGTGTGGGTGTGTGTATGTGGGGGGGGGTCATTTAGCCACATTGCTATGCTGGGGCGCATGTGTATTTTTAGATGAATGTATGGTATAAATATTATATAACTTGTTTGTGCAGAAAACACCACAATAACACCATGTAATATGTTTTACAGCTTTGAAGAAATCTACAAATTCCAAAGACAAATTCTCCGAGTGAAAGACAGAGATGAATTCCCCATGATCCTCGTAGGAAACAAAGCAGATCTGGAACTACAGCGACAAGTAAGTCCAACCGATTGCAGAGCTCTGCAGAGAACCTACTCACTGACAAACATATACCCTGTTTAATCATCTGAAGAGATTATATCAACTCTGGAGGAGGAAATATGCATTTGCATATTTGAAAGTGGAAGCAAGCAATGCAGCTGCAGCTAGCTGCTGAGACACAACAGGATGTGAGTGAAAGAATAAAACAGAGGCTATAGAAATGCTGGCGTCAGGAGGGGAGGATGGATGGAGAGAAAAGGGAGTGTGATGAAATGATGAATTTTCTGGCTGTTGGTATGCGGTGGCTCGTCACTTCCTGCAGTAAATCCACACCCCCCCCTAATGGTGAAAAGGAGCGTTACAGGCACATAATGGGTTTTATTCACTGAAATCAGCATTTGGCATTTCAAGCCTCATGTGACATGTGTTTATGTTGGTTTATGACTTATTATTCATTCTATTTATATGAGACATGTAGATGCTTGAGACATTATATTTGACCACATGACCTAATTAGCTTGATGGTCGCTCTGTAGAAGCCCTAACATAACACATATCAACACTAGGTGTAAATAATGGTATCACCCTGAAGAGATTTTTTTAAACATCAATTTATTTGATAATATAGATATCAATAATATCCACCAAACATGGTGGAACAATCCGTAGGCCAACTTCTTCAAACATTGGTCAGTATTTCACATTTTTCAAGTTTTTGTTAACTGGTCTGTTGCCATCAGGGAATAAAGTCTAGCTTTGGTTAAAATTACTTTGTGCATAATTGTCCATATAAATCCAGATTATATGCACAGCTGTTTAAAGCGGAGAACAGAGGCAGATTCCAACTGTTTCAACGGTGTCCCAGATGCGAACATACTAATTTAAGTGTGTATTAAGTTAACACTTCAGAAATTTCAAAATTAAATACAAATAAAAATGGGCGTACACACATTCATTTTTGGTACTGATGGACAATACTGTCCCACAGTGCACTGTGTAATGAAAAGGAAGAAGCTCTACGGGGATTCACTTGGATGTGAAAGTCTGAACGTGTGTGGTATGCAGTGCCTACATATGCACTTCATCTTCACCAGTCAGAAGATGATACCAGTGTTTCGTAAACACATGGTTTGTTTTGAGGGATTGTGGAAAAAATGTATTTACATGTTCTAGACCTCAGTTTACATTCAAGTTTCAGGCCATCATTATTCCCTTCTTCCTTTTTCCTCAGGTATCCCAGGAAGAGGGCCAACAGCTGGCCAGACAATTGAAGGTCACATATATGGAGGCTTCAGCCAAAATACGCATGAACGTAGACCAGGCTTTCCACGAGCTGGTTAGAGTAATCAGGTATCAGATTTATGAAGGCATCTTTTGCATGTTGTCATCATGTGGATCTTTCAGCGACTAAAATGTGCAGCTTTTCAAAGGTATAATAGTGGCTAAAATTCGGAACCTTCGGGCACTATGATAGCTGATAAGAATGCAGGATTCAGTGAAGGTTTTCATTCATGTTGCTGCAACATTAAATATCCATGGTGTCCTTGTGGTGCCTCTGTGGCTTTGGGATTAAGTCACAGAACATGAATCGTCATGGTTCATGTCTGGCCAGGACCCTTTGTTGCATGTAATTTTCCATTTCTCACTCCTTTCTGTCATACATCTCTGCTGTCAGCTAGCCAATAAAGGCATGAAATGACCCCCCAATTATAACTTTAAAAAATCTGCTTCATCAAGACTGTGTGGGTGTGGTGTTATCAGATTTGACTGACAAGTAAAATTGGGCGGTTGGGGAGCAAACAACCCCACAAATGTCATCAAATTTTTATTCAAATATTGCTAAGTACATGGTCCAGTGTGTCATGACAGTTTTGTTCTCTCCCAACTCCCAGGAAATTCCAAGAACAGGAATGTCCACCATCGCCAGAGCCTACAAGGAAAGAGAAAGACAAGAGCGGCTGCCATTGTGTGATCGTCTGAGTCGGCCTTATCACTGTAACTCATGCAGCTGCTCTCTACCACCCCACCCACTCTGCCTGACATCACATCCTAAGTGGATGACTGACCGCTGCCTTCTCCACGTGCATGACTTCAGACAGCCTTTTCTGAGATACTTTGACCAGGAACTGCTGTCCCCTGGACATCACTATGGACAACTGACAATGCCAAATTTTAACACCACTCTACCTTCAGCCGTAATCTAATTCACACGAGAGAGTCCCAACACTAAACATTGCCTTTTAAATCAGCCTGACAAATTAATGTTTTGTACTCTGAAGGACTTCTCTTGCCTTGTAGTGACATTTGTACCTGCTACCGAGATTGAATGAAAACTATATATCCAGAATGTTAACGAGTTCCTTTAGTTTCCAGTATCTGACCAGAGCAGAGATTATCTTACGAAGCTTTGTGTATGTTGTGCCATATCCACCTTTACTCCCATGTGCTAATCTGCTAATGTACATATGTGACATTTGTTGTGATTTTCAAAGTGAATTTCTAATGACCTATTAAATCACCACAGTACAGTGTGTGAGGTTGACTTTGGTTTTGCATATATGAAAGTGATTATATAAGTATGTATATAAATATAATGCCTAGACAGCCCTTAAAGCTACAATGATAGAACTTTTTGGCATTCTGCAGTGAAATATTTACTTTGTCTGTGGTTTCTGCTTTCATCTCAATTGCCAAATATGGAGTGTCTACTGTATTTGATTTTCTAAAAAGTCTTAGAGATTGAAGGATTCTGGGCCATCCCCTCAACGTACCGAAAGTAGCAAATTTGTCTGTATTTCTTTCCCTCGTAGGTGGCGATTCAGTCAAAAATTGGACATCATACATTGTTTCAGATGCAGAGGCAGTAGATCAATTTATTGGTAGCACATTGTGTATATTTGACACTGAACACTGTATGCTCTATATTCAACATTTAATGAGCAATGTCAACAAATCCATTTGTTGCAAATCAAGGCGATTTCAGAGCTCAGTTAAGTTCAGCTCATTCCAATGTGACGCATCTTTTCTGTCAAACATTCTAGTCTGCAGTATAGTTCAAATAACTGTTATATCATTCCAATAACACAGTGGCAATGTATTTGTTGTGTCCTTGAATTATTCTGTTACATAACTCCCCCCCCCCCCTCTGCCCCGCCCCAATGCTCTGTTCGTTGGAAAACCAGGACAAGTGGAAGCATTGAGATGCACGTCATAAAACAACCGTTCTCCAATGGGACATGAACTCACCGGACCGGCCACCTGTGGAGCAATCATCACCACAGACACAAAATACTGTTCTGCCTTCCCACAACTGTACTTCTGTTCAGGCATACAAATGAAGTACTGCAGTTTGTTTTTCATATCATCTTGTAATATAAACAAGAAAATCAGATGATGGAATTAATGTACTTGATTAAATGTTTCTATTCTACTTTTATACATTATTTTCTTATCAAACTAGTTGACAAGTATTTTTATATGTTTATAAGTGAATACACATTCGCAGCACAGCTGTGTATATATGTAAAGAGGAATATTTAATTTGAAAAAAAACTATTGATTATGTTAAACTGAAGATGAATTTTGGCCCAAATTTGCATAATTGGATTCTTCACCCAGATGTGAACAAGAATGCTTCTTATTGTGGCTTAGTAATGGAGAATATATTTATCTTGAGGTGTTCACCACCAGCTCAGAGAGTGTAAAATGCCAGGTCAGGTGGGAGAGGGATTCAGAAATTATTCTGGCCTTTACATTGGAGCCTTGAACCACACAAATTATTATAGTCACTGAGATTTCCAATACACACTTCCCATCTTATTGCAAATTCTAGTGTACACCCAAATCATACTGTTTGTTTTTTTCTTTTTCTTCCATATAAGTGTCTTTTGCCCTGTGTGTAGCTTTTGGTGCTAAAATAAAATCTGTCATTGAGCCAGATGGGGTAAAGAACTTTTCTTTTAGATTCAAAAAGCTGCACAGGCCTGAATCTTACATAATGAGCCTAGTGTCAGTGAGATTTAGAGATTGCAGTCAGTCTTTTCACATCATTTTTCACAGTATGACTCCAACTGGTGTTAGATTGTCAATATGACCACTCATGTCTCAGAAAACAATAAGGATAAACATTCTGAGAAACTGAATTTGATGCAATTTTTCTCTTTACAATCCTGTTGGTTATCTACTTTGGTTTAAGATGCATGTTTCTCTCTGGGCTTTGTTTTCTTTTTGTTTTGGGACCACATTAATTGGAATTTTGGAATTCCCAAAATGCTTTGGCCTTTAGCATAGGTCTACTGTATAGGAAAAATATACTATTTGGAAGGCAATGCAATGTGTACATTTTCTTCTGCTAATTGAGTTCTGGCCAGACCCTCAAACTACCTACCTACAGTCTTCTCTCCGCCGCTTCCAAATTAAAGCCTTTGAGAGCAAAAGCACACACTGAAGATATACTGTATATGATCACTCTGATCACTGACAGGTACTGATGCATTAATCCCCCCCATTCCCTCAGGAGCTACAGAGTATGATAAACTGTAAAATAATATCATAATGCTTAATAAAACTCCAAAATGTGTACATTCATGACATCAGCCCAATATTGCTATGATATCCATTCTTCAATGGGTAGAGGGTGGCATGAAAAACATATTCTAGGCTCTCAAGAGGATGGCTGCAAACAAGAAAATCTTAGCATCTGTACTGACATGCTTGCCTTCCTCAGGGTGTCCTCACACACAATGAACCCAAACCAAATAGCAGCCAAATTCACACAACTGTGTAAAGGTGAACCCAATACATGGACACACATACTTTCGGCCACTAGGGCGGTTGTTTTGACTAAGGACGTGCCATTAAATGCTTGAACCACTAGGGGTTCAAATATATAATACGCAACACATACTGCATATAGATGGGTCACAAAATAAAGAACATGCAACGTTGAGAGTTTTGGTGATGGTGGTGGAGAGCATGTCAGTCAAATTTTTCCCTGTTCTGCTCCTGTCTTTTTTTCTGACATAGCAGTTCATAACTCTGCAGAACTGTGCTATGCTTCGAATGCTTTGGATTGTTTTGCATTTAAGGGTTGCAGACAGTTACAGACTTCTGAAGTGGAAACATCTGGTCATTCGAACAGACATGGTGCCTCACCAAGGCTGCATCCATCCATGTCCTGAGGCATCCTAACGACCCCTTGCATGTGCAAGAGAGAATAACATTTTAAGATTAAGCACCAAAGGGCCATTATGGTCTTAATCCAGCTGTATGTGTAACAGACTCATGATATAGTGATTTTGGTCTACTGGATGTAAAGATATCATCTGGCCTTTGGTATGAAACACTGTACAAAGCTAGTGACTAAGTGTAAAGCGTGTACCAACAATCCCAATGCACTCATCATTATCAGCATTTCACTCAATAAGATTTAGAATTTTTGATATGCCATTGTTTGTGTATTTTAGCATGGAGATCTTGTGGTGATGTCTTATAATTCTTCAAATCATAGTGACATCTGTCAGATTTGCCTGCATGCCCTTTGCCCTCATTGCAGCATTTCCTCTCTCGATTGGCTCACCTAATTGGAGCGAACTGAGCCACTTCGGGCATTCCTATAAATACACACCTAAACCTTTCCTACTCTTTCGCCCGCATACGGCGTCCCTCGCCCCCACCCCGTTTTCTCTTCCTCTCCTTCCTCCTTTCTGGTCCTGAGGGGGGTCCGTCGTGCCCAGGTGCTACGGCGGATTCCCTACCAAAGCATCCCCAAAATTTCATACTGCAAGTCAAACTACAAGCAAGTTTCAAGCCCGCACAGCAATTATTTAATTAATAAATCCTTAAAAAACGCATCTGGTTGATAGTGTGGTCCTCGTTAGAGAATGATAAGTTTAAGGCATTTCCATTTTTGCACAAAATGATAGTAAATTAAGGACCTTACAGAAGCAGCAGTCCCCTGCATGCATGTGATCCTGATACTGTGAAAAGTATAAAAATTAGGCCTACTCTAATTTGCATTAAATTACATACATGGCAAATTTACGGTGGCCCTGAAGGTCAAAACACAAGAAACTTTTCATAAAACACAATTCATTTCAGATTACGGAAAGGGAGGGACAACACTTCTTGTCTGACAGAGATGGTAGAAACATTTTCATGGTAGAAACAGACCCATCCAGGCTGTGCTCTGTGTTTCGCACATAATAAAGCACAAAAGGTCAAGTTATTACAAAACACAGAAACATTTTCTTTCACATTAGCCTAGACTGTGACAGTTATATTCCTCGTTCTACCTTAAAACAAAACAAGGAGAGCGAGAGAAGAGAGGAAATGCCCTCCAACGAATGGGTAATTATAGAAAACTAAAATGAAACATTGATTGAGGAAAGTACTTGAAGGCATTAAATCATAAAATCAAAGCACGAGTGAACAAATAAATGTACTCTTCATCCACCAAATTCAATCCTGTTGGATTACATTAATCAAAGCATTGGTCAAATTGTGTGCAGAACTGAAATACTGCATAGAGTATGCCAACTGAAATGATATAATCAAACAGAAGCATGTATAACTTGTATTGTATCCATCTTTGTGGCTGTATCCTATGACCTGTGATGCAGCGCAGCAGTGTTTTATTTGAAAAAAAATCTAATCAAGTCAATGTGCTAATGTTACTCAACGGTTAAGCTAGCTAAAGTTTTATTTTCTAGCTCCTCGCCTTTGCGGCTTCGCCTGCCCCCATCTGGTGCTTCTTTACACTTATTTTTTGGCCAGAAATTTGGCCATTGCCTCTCTGCTCCTTTCATGTTCTTGTTCTCGCTGTTCCCCGCCTTTCTCTTTTTGAGCCCCTGATTTTTGGGTGAGACATTGTGCCTTAGCTAGTCAGGCTGCAGCTGGCTTTATACATTAGCGGCACGCACGTGACACATCAGACTGGCTAATCGCTCGGACCGCACCATCTTCACAAGAACAGCGGGGGTGGGTGTAGCAGATGATAAGTTGAACTATGTTTTAATGATATCAATACATTAATCCATCATGTATATACATATAAATTGTATTGTCAGTCATAAAAGCCATATTTAAGGGTCAACCATAGACCTCTGGCCCCCCTGGGCTTTGGGTCTGGGTCATCTGTACCCTTTGACCCCCCCCTGACAGCTACTATAGCAGGTAGCTCTCTATCGCTCTCCTCATTCATGGCTTTAAGACGCTACAAATGATGTCCAGCTACAAAAAAAAAATAAAAAAAAAAGCCTGAAACGATAGAACGGAAGTACAGAGAGTCGTTGCTATGGAAACAAACACCGTCACGTAAACTGGAAAGTCTCGGGACGTTGCAGACCGGCGCATTGCAAGTAGCAGGACTGTAGAAGAGGAGGAAGACTTGGCAGGGGAAGAGAAGGAGAGTCAACCAGAGAGCTGCAAACCGTAAACTGCTGTTCTGACGCGGCACCGCCCTGCGGATTTTGAGTGATTATTGTCAATGCTCCGATTAATAAATGCAAATAATTAATGGTTTGTTTGTGATGACAGTTTGCTTTCAACAAGCCTGAGAGCTGAGACGTTCAGCTTTGGCGTGAAACTCTGAATCGACTCGGGTTCGATCCATCACAGATAAGAAGTGTTGTCCGTCTCTTTCCATAATCTCGAACGTTGTTGTCTATTGTGGAATGTTGTCGTGTTTTGACCTTCAGGGCCACCGTACCAGATGACTTGTTGCCAGTGCACATGTCCACGTGCAGTATTGCAGACAAAACGAGAACGGAGCCTACTGTCAGCCTCCTTTTTCTATTGATCAGCATCAAACGAGAGAAACGGTTCGGCAGCCACGCCAACAATCCAAAGAAACAAATCACAGTTTTCGGCCTGTTTAGTTAGACAGCAATCCGTCCCAGGCCGTGGACGCGCAGGACGCAGCCAGCGGGGGTTTGTGGCGTTAGAATGAATCGGCGCTGCGCGTCCGCGTGTCCGCGTGAACGAAAACAAATCGGCATCCGCGCGCGCACCGCGAGCTCGCGCGCCCCTCTCTGTGGTGGTACAGCCCAGAGGACGGCGTCTGGTCGATCACCGCACGGCGATTCCTTTAGTTCGCGTTTGGAGGGGAGAGAGAGAGAGAGAGAGAGAGAGAGAGAGACAGACAGACAGAAAGAGAGAGAGAGAGAGGCGTTTACATTCTGATTTTGCCGTCTCGCCATCCAGTTCCAGGTCCAGTTCCAGGTCCGTCCAGTTCGCCGGAGACATGGAGGGAGTCGGCAGCAACAGGAGCATGTCGTACAGTAGATGGAGTTATGACAGGTAAGGCAGCTTTCCTATAATAACAACAGCTGTACGCGTAAAACGCCAGTATTCATCATTCGTATTGTCATGCCAGGCTGGATATAGTAAAGGATGAGAGTACAGCTGGGAGGGACCTCGCGCGCAATTAGTTGTCAGGTGCAACGGATTTGGAAATAAGAGATGCGATGCTGTATGTGTCCATGGAGCTGGCTCACAAACCTCCCACCATCCTAGAAGAGCCCAACATCACCACGAGTGTTTACTTGTGGTTACAGCATTTTCATAATGTTCCATATATCTATCTATCTATCTATCTATCTATTGATGACTTGACATTTTATAATAAAAGTTTTATGTGCTGGAGAAGTTACAGTGTTGTTAATTTAAAATCATCAGCACACTGGTTGTGTGTGTGTAGGTGTGTGTGTGTGTGGGCTACTAAATGAAGTGCTTCAATCGCACAGCTGGAGGTTGGCAGCGTAGGTCTCAGGCTGTGATCAAGACCTCATATTTTGGTGCAAATTCAAACAAGCGTGTGGTTTATAAACACAGAGAGCATAGATGATTTAAAAAAAACAAAACAAAAAAAAGAAACGCCCCGTAGACCCATGGTGGCCCTCAGCTTGACAACGGCTGCATTTCTGAATACTAATTTTTGTAATGAAATAAAAAACAAAATATGAGCAAGTGGAAAGGCTTCTTTTCCTGTGACACATTCGTATTTCTCTAAATGAGTATCGTGAATGAACAAAATGTCAATTTTGTGGGATGTCATCACAATAATGTCAGATACAAGTGTGAATGAGTCAATCAGTTTGAATGGGAACATTAGGCTAACATGGAGGAAACACACTTTGAGTTCAGGTACACAGAATCATATTCGTAGTATAAATACAGTCAAAACTTATGTGTAGTACACTTGACACGCGCATACACACACACACATTGTATTACATAGATGTGTTGCTCTGAGTCTCCACCAGTTAACAGTATTACAAATATCTCCAGGAATACTTCTCGCCGACACACATCAAACCATACAGTTCTTTATTAGCTAACCAATTCCTCCTTAGTCATACTCAGCCAATAATCTGCAGTACAATGGATGGTTGGAGATACTGTTGCTGTATCATTAAACACCAGAGGCACACTGTAAGAGGTTGTACCCTGACAGCACAGTATATGCTGGCTCAGACAGGATAATTGGTATTCTGCTTGGACATCCCAAGAGACTGATGTCAGAGCCAGTGGTCTCTCAGCCTCCTAAGATTTCTCACAGTTGCACCGTGTCAGAGCAACCTGTTATAGGCTGTAAGAGGTACCAGGGTCTGTGCAACAAATGAGAATTGTTTGCTTATCATATGATATTTATCCTCCAGAAAACCTTAAGCTTTAGTTTTAGAGATTCAATTTCCAGTACTTCTTTTCCACATACAGGTAAACAGATTGTTTTGGGCGTGAAAATAAGCAGCCTCTCTGCTAATGTACTGCTTCGACAGAGTGACAGTCATACGAGAGGAGATCAAGTGAGAACTGACCATTTCAATACTGCCATGTCTTTCTTGTAGCCAAAATCAATTCAACCAATACTAAATTCTGATGTTAATGTGACACTTTCTTGCAGGCACTAGACATTAGCACCACGAGTCAAATGTAGGCCATTGGTATATACTTTGTGTCATTGAATGAATAGTCACGAATCACGATTCCTTACTAAAACCCACACTAAACAGGGTTGGCATGAGGGGACAAAAAAAAGGCTCATATTCAGTCAGACTAGAAGTTCAATAAACCTGAAGGCCACCTCTGTTAGATTGGTGCAGATATTGCTTCCTGTTGTTGTTTCCTCTCTCTAGCCTTTGGCGGTCAATTTGTAATATGTAGTAACATAAAAGAGACACATATGCCGATTCTTGTCAAAGAGAGTTTCTACGGGCGTGCACCGACTCTCTAAGGGCCGGGAGAAAATTAAAAAATGCCATCTCTTCTGCATGTGCTAGCACAGGGCCAACTTGAGTTGGAGGGTGAGTAAGTACCTGCTGAAATATAAACACACATGTCTGTTTTGCCCTACAGAGCCCCAAAGCAATATCTGTGACTACTGTTACCACTGGCTGTACACACCTGTGGCCCACTCAAAGGTGTCACTTATTTTGCCTGATTAAACCTCATCTAAGGACTGTGTGAGTGTACAGACTATGCTGGTCTGACAATCCTATTAGTTCTTGTAGCACCTGTGAGCGTAGGAGAGGCAACGCCTTTATTTTTCCTTATTGGTTCATGAACTTTGGTGAATAAGTGAGAACACCTGTGTGGGTGTTCCAGGGCCTTTAAGTGAGATACGATGACAGTGTACTTGCAGTGGCGCTTGAAAGTTTGTGAACCCTTCAGAATTTCATATTTCTGCATAAATTTGACCTAAAACTACATCCGATTGTAACACAAGTCCTAAAAGTAGGTAAAGAGAACCAAATCAGACAAATGAGTCAAATATTAGACTAGGTCATTTAGTTACTGAGGAAAATGATCAATATCACATCTGTGAGTGGCAAAAGTATGTGAACCTTTGCTTCCAGTATCTGGTATGACCCCCTTGTGCAGCAATAACTGCATCTAAACATTTCCGGTAGTTGTTGATAGTCCTGCACATCAGCTTGGAGGAATGTTAGCCCATTCCTCGGTACAAAACAGCTTCAACACTGTTATGTTGGTGGGTTTCCTCCCATGAACTGGTCGATTCAGATCCTTCCACAACATTTCTATTGGATAAAGGTCGGGACTTTGACTTGGCCATTCCAAAACTTTAAATTTATTCTTCTTTAACCATTCTTTGGTAGAATGACTTGTGTGCTTAGGATCGTTGTCTTGCTGCATGACCCACGTTATTGAGTTTCAGCTCACGGAAAGATGTCCTGACATTTCATTGTTCCATCAACGATGGCAAGCCGTCCTGGCCCAGATGCAACAAAACAGGCCCAAACCATGATCCTACCATCAACGTTTTTCACAGATGGTATGAGGTTTTTATGCTGGAATGCAGTGTTTTCCTTTCTCCAAACATAATGCTTCTCATTTGAACCAAAAAGCTCTATTTTGGTCTCATCCATCCATAAAACATTGTTCCAATAGCCTTCTGGCTTGTCCAGGTGATCTTTAGGAAACTGCACACGGGCAGTAATGTTCTTTTTGGAGAGCAGTGGCTTCCTCCTTGCAATCCTGCCATGCACACCATTGTTGTTCAGTGTCCTGATGGTGGACTCATGAACATTAACTTTGGCTAATGTGAGAAAGGCCTTTAGTTGCTTAGAGGTTACCTTGGGTTGCTTTGTGACATCAGACTATTATACGCCTTGCTCTTGGCCGTGATCTCTGTTGGTCGACCACTCCAGGGGAGGATAATAATGGTCTTGAATGTCCTCCATTTGTACACAATCTGTCTGTGGGTTGGTGGAGTCCAAACTCTTTAGAGATGGTTTTGTAACCTTTTCCAGCCTGATGAGCATCAACAATTTGTCTTCTGAGGTCCTCAGACATCGCCTTTGTTCGTGCCATGATACACTTCCACAAACATGTGTTGTGAAGATCAGACTTTGATAGAGCCCCGTTCTTTAAATAAAACAGGTCACCCACTCACACCTGAATGTCATCCCATTGATTGAAAACACCTGACTCTAATTTCACCTTCAAATGATCTGCTAATCCTAAAGGTTCACATACATGTACTTTTGCCACTCACAGATATGGGATATGTGATATTTGATAATTTACCGCAATAAATAAATGACCAAGACTAATATTTTTGACTAATTTGTTTGATTTGGTTCTCTTTATCTACTTTTAGGACTTGTGTGACAATCGGATGTAGTTTTAGGTCAAATTTATGCAGAAATATGGAAAATTCTGAAGTGAGATTATTAGCCAAGTTTCCTTTAGTAGTTTTGCCAACTTGTGAAATTAACAGTGTTGTTTCAGCTGATAGTCTCCCGATAAGAATTAGAACCACAACCCTCTTTGGTTATATCAAATGCATGAAACAAGTGCCATGCTAGGGAAAATAAAACTGTAGGTCAAATTTGAAAGTAAGGTTCAATTGTAGCTTTGAATATACATATCTTTCATTTTATTTTTACACTGTCAGATCAGTGTGCAGAACCATGCCAATTTGGCCCCTACTCAAGACCCTTGAAAACAGTCATAAACAAGCCTATTGTTTATGACTGTTTTCTTTCTATACTGGATGCTCTGCAGATAATTATGTAGCATGAATAAACCTATTCATACTCAAAGACTCAGTTACAGTTTCGGGTAGCCGTGTCTTACCGTTGTGTTTTTGCAGATATTGTAATTCATGGTGCCTGTTTGTACTCGGACCTACAGTATGTATAATCACACTCTGTCATGGCACCCACTCAGTCAATACTGTATCCTAGAGATAGAGGAATAAGGTGGGCTGACAACATACAATTCAGAGTCTCCAGAGCTCAGAACAGAATCTCATGTTCTTAAAGATAAAGGTTAGTTTGAGTTTCCTTGTGTACATTGTGTTTCCCCCATCAAACTGCACAGGATGAAGGGGTATAGAAAAAGAGGAAGCAGTGGAAATGAAACATAGTAAGTTTCTCCTTAACTTCTCATTCTTCATTATGGGACCTGATGATTAGGTGAAAAGACACCTGACCCACCTGAAAGCAATGAATGTCGTGGGTTGTAAAAAGTGATAATTAACTAGCCATTCATTCAATAATCACTCCTGAACTTGTTTTTTTCTTATATTTTGTAAATACTTTTTTCATATTAGATTTCGTGCCGCATTGTCAAACAGAGGAAAAAAACAACTAGCAAGCCTCCCGACTAGTTTTGGCTTCACACAGAAGGTCACGGCTAGTAACAGACAGCTGAGAGCAGACACAGTAGCCTATTTTATCTGCTAAAGGTAGAGGACATCTTTTCTCAGAGTATCCACGTCCGTCTGCTCTGCTTTGACTCTCCAAACACACTAAGCTGGCATTTTTCACGCTCAAAAACTGAGCTTTTCGAAAAGAACAGCCTCCAAAGTGGATGAATCTGAAAATACCAGTCTGGTGTGAAGTTAAGAGGGACAACTTTCCGTTGCATCTAACGATCTCCATGATTACTCATTTTCATCACACAGCACAGGTGTTTAGTTATTACTGTGTCAGACAACTTCAGTCAGAAAATAGTGGTTTGATCAGCACAGCAGCACAGGAAAGCCTGGTCAACAGGTAGTGTTCAAAGCACTATTTTGTCCTATATTTCACAACCGATGTAGAAATATATGTAAATGAAAATTGTAAATTCAGCTACATTAAAACAGCACAGGTGAACATGAAGCTCAAAAGATTAAACCTGATTCAGCACAATAACCGGGCTGTGAATGACCCACTCCTTACCAAATTGCCTTGTTTCCCGTGTGAAAGTAGTCTCGGCCAGCGTTTACTGGGAGGCTTTGCGTTGCTTTCTCATCGGCCATATTGTCCAGCTCATATTATTGTTTTTGAATTTCAGCTGTGCTCGTTTGGACTCTGTGCAGCTGACTGAAGACTTAAATTTTCTCCTGACAATAATACATTTAACAGCACACATCAAGAAGTAATTTAATAGAATATTATATTGTTTTCCGCTTCTGTATAACTATTAGGTGTGAATCTGATGGGTTGAGCTGAGATGCACTCATGGCTGTTCAGCTTGTGACGCAAGTGTGAATTGGCCACAGAAAGCTGTTGACTGTCAGTACTAAAAGAGTGTCTAGCCTGTATTGCCTGAGAGAAGCTGTAGCCTGCAAGAAAGTATGTTGTCATTCATTGCTAATAATGCATATTGCTATTTAAGAATTAAACCCAGTCCCAGATTTGCGAGAGACCCTCCTCCACAAGTGTATTTCTAGCACCGGTTGCCAGCTACATACCAAGCTACAGACACACCAGCTACACACACACACACACACACACACACACACTGAGAGCTCCTGAAGTGGGAATGCATCGTGTGTTTGGGGCCATCGTGGGTGGCTTTAAAAATGAGTCACCAAAGAACCATGTACCGTAGATGAAAATTCCACGCAACCAAACAAAAGGTTTGGGATCGATTCATCAGCCTCCAGCCAAGAAGACTGTTACTTCCATTATGAAAGACACAAATATTTTACTGGTCAAACAACAATAAAGCATCAGATGGGAGGAGTGGGCCAGAGGTAGTGTAAAAGCTGAATGTGGTTGTCATGACAGTCTGAGTGGAGTTTGTAGAGATATTTTGCTCTAAAACACTGATGGCCAACTGATGGACTGACGGAACAACAAACAACCATCCTTAGGCGGTGTTCCTTGTGGGGCAAAAATGGTGTTAAATGTGCATTTTACCAATCAAGGTTTGCTGTTATTCAACCAGTGTCGGAAAATTCTTAATCCACAAGGTATTATCTAAGATTTTGAATTGTCGTCTTTTAGTAAACAGAACCTCTGTCCTTAAGTGTCTCAGTAGGTACTTCTTTGTCGATTATTCAGACTCAGTACTCTGAGTTAAAGTGAACAGTGAATAAGGATCATATAGCAGAGATATGTGATATTCAAAGTACAGTATTTTGGCTCCACCTCTTCAAATTCCTCCACCCATCTTCAGTAATGTGTTGGATGGCAATGACTTCGTTTTAGTGTCGTGCCTGTGCAGATGGACATTTTTAGGTTTTTGATAGCAGAGGTGATTACTGCACAGCGTTATGGAGAGAGCTGAGCCTTGAATAGCAGGCTTGATGCTGTTCTCCATGGCTGCTACAGTAACAGTGCAGGAGAGCAGCTGACGTGACAGCTGTGTCCAGAGAGTGTCAAAACAGAAGAGCCTGTCGACAAAGCCTTATCAGATTTGAGAGGATTCAGCTCCCTGGTGTGATGCATATATAAACTGTAGCATCTTTAGAAGTTACTGCAAACAAAAAAACAACTATAGCTTTATATTTAACAGTTTTGTAACATCACTATACTTGAACTCTATTGTTGACATGACATACTTGTGGAATATTTCACCATTTACAAACTGTTAACCTGGACAAAAAATGCAGTTTCTCACCGCTCATTGTTTCTGGTTACGTGGCCTGTTATGTCTTATTAGTCAGACCTCCTATTTCTCCAGCTCAATGACCCCCCCCCCCCTTATTATGCAGTTGGTAGCTTAGTCACTGTCCACCTGTTTCTGTAGTAACCACCAGTAGAAAAAGCAGAGTATACCAAACAAAGCCTTCGGCTTTTGTCTATGCTGCTACACCTCTTTGCTTTTGCCTGCAGCATTTAGAAAATGCCTGAGATGATTTGTGGCCGTTAACTGTTGTGAAATGTGAAACATTTTGTGACATTAAACTTAATGGATTTAAAAACCTCTAACCAGTTCAACACCTTATACCTCTCTGTGTGTCTTCCCTTTGGTTGACTAACTGCAAAAACCAAATGTCAGATGTTTCGTTTCCTGGTTAAGAAATGTTCCTTATCATCATCATCATCATCATCATCATCATCATCAGTGTGGCCCAAAGCACAGCTGTCCACATATTTTCACCTGTCACACATTTAACCCATCACAAATGTCTTCCAGGCAAAGTTAAGGTAATGCAAAACAAACAGAATCACAGAAGATTTAAATTTGCTGCCTACTTTGTAATATTACACCAACCAGGTTGATTCAGGTGATTTAATGTTACAATCTAAAAGCCAGACAGGGAGCATCTGCAGGCAGATTGTGGGTGCTTCAGGATCCACTGAGGTGAGGCTCAAAGATTTTTCAGGTGGAGATCAGACAGCGTTTGTGCTGTGGCAGAGAGGCAGCCGGCCTGTCAGTCCAATCCTTCATCTGCAGGTAAAAAGAAAAAACACTCACATTGTCTGCGGTGAAGCCAGCTGACCTGCTTCTGTGGTTTGAACCTGCATCTCTTCTAATTTTGCTGACAAATAGGGACTGACATCAGGTGCAAAGGTGGAGAAGCGTCCTCTCTGACACCTCCCTATGTGGTTTGGCTTTCTGTTGCTGTGAGGCAGCGATTGGCGCCTGCTGTGGTGGCGATGCTGGCAGGCCATGGGCTGTTGAAAGCAAAGGTGCCTGATGTGAGACACAGGAAAAAATCTTTTAAAAAATGTCAGCATGTTAAAAGCATTTTATTATCAGTATCATCTCAGTAAACCTAATCCCTACATCAGCTTCAAACATATTAAGCTCCCAATTCTTAAAAGAACATGTGACGGTCTACAAACTATGGTTCCTACACCACAGATTCCACAAGTCTTGTAATGTTATAACTCTACTCACTCTGTAAACTGTAGTAACTTAATTCAGCTTTTTTCACTGATGAGATTTACCAATCTGGGTCCAAGAAATGTCTAACTCAGAGAAAGGAGCCGTTTGAATATTCCTTTTTATTGTTCTCTTCCTTGCTTTAGTACATGAACACAATGCATTTTAGATGCAGACGACGGAGGACAATCAGCCACACAGTCCAGGACAGAGCTTAAATGTCCTCCAGTGACACTCGATGATTACGTTTGGTCTGAAGAGTTTGAAAAGATGATCCTTTGAAGTGTGAGAGAGTGTTGGAGATGCAGTTTAGAGGTGTTTGTGTGGGACAATATTCCATAGCTTCATTTATTTCTCAGTAATGCATAGTGTGAAAAGAAACGGATAATAGCCACTACTTAGAAGCAGCCTTGAATTTTGAATTGACTTTGTCTCTAAGCTCAAGGCTTTTAAAAATGAACAAAAACCTCTAACCTCGAAGTCACCTCCCTCCGTTCATTAACCATAATCACTACATGAGTGACATGACAGTGTTTGTAGCATCTTCACTTTGATGCCTTTTGCTGTCTTATTAAAACAGGAGAGGTTGGTGGTTCTCCTTCACATCAAAGTGGATTTGTGCTAAATTACCCTTTTCAGCAGCAGGTGTGCCTCTCGGAGCGAGAGTCTGGAGCAGCATGTGACCAGCTGTGCCTTTGGCCCATATAGACATCCATTTTATGAAGAAAACATTAAGATGTGATGGCAAACATTGCTTAATGGTGCCTTTTTTAATATGTGTAGATGAGGACACTTTGCCTTTTCCTGGCATTTACCAAGCTGAACAGGGCTGGCCAGATTTAATTCCATATTATAACTCCAATGTGTGATCGGAGAGCAATCACAGGGAAAATAAATGTTCATTTTGTGCTCTGTTAGCAGTTCTATTTTTTTTACTATCTTTGTACCAGGATTTCCTTACATATTGTAATTATATTTCATAATATGCATGTTCGGTATGCACAGCATCCTCCTGCAGTCTGTGCTGAGGCCACATGTGACGTTCTTTTGTTGTTTCACCTTGATGTGATTTATATGGTTTTACAGCCCACGACTTTACTGTTTTGACTCACTGCTCTCATCAACCCTGTTCTCCTGATAAACTCAGTAATAACTGCCCAGCACCAGAAGGCAGGCAGACAAAGTTAGTGACTTGCTTGTGAATATTATGGTGCATTTAGCAGCTACAGAGCAATATTTCTCTCAGGAGTGGGTGGAGATCAAACAGAGCTGAAGGGAGAGTGAATAACGGACTTACATTTGTCGGGTGGCCAGAACCACGACTTCAAATTAATGCTAATGTTGCACCATGTCTACTGGATATGTTCACCACAGCAACTTCATATGGTGATAATATGTCGGTGTTGTGTTTTCAGCTTCTTCAGCTGCTCAAAACCCAAATATTTAGGGTTCTTTTCTGCATTCTGGCATTTAATTTGAAAAACAAACAAAAACCATTTGAGTTTGTGTTTGTACATATAGAGAGTTTGTTTCTCTATATGTACATCTGGCCAATGAACTGCATTCAAAGGCTTGACTGTAAGTATAGTAATTGGGGCCCAGACATTATAAACAGATACTATACAGTAAATGAACAGATTTTTAAATGTGATCTAAACATACATTAATATGAGGAGAAATCACACTGCAGGAGAACATCAGAGGTCCGACAATGTGCTGTGGAAATTTGGCACCAAGAAAGCCAATGAATTATAAAATAATTTATATAAGATCATTCTCCTTTCCTTGTTTATTCCACATGCTATTAATTAACTCATCGCATTCTCTCTAGAACTGTTCTTTTCCCTTCTTGTTCCCTATCATTGTCCTTTTATTACGCAATTTTATTCACTAACCTGCAGTCAGCATAGGATATTTCTCTTTCAGCCTGCATTACCTGCAGACTACCGTGGACTATACATTATACATGACAGACCTTTATTTGAACTTCTATGAGCAAATGCATAGCCTCAGTTTGCCAGGTGAAATGTTTTAAAATCTCGGTTGAAACATGAAAACCCCCAGGGCCCGCAGGGGATTTTGGATACTAGTCTTCTTTCAAATCACTCCTTAAAATGAGTTTTTATTGGCTCAGGTAAAATGTCTTTAATCTTCGCACTGTGGATTTCACCCTTTTTTATTTTATGGGTTTCATATTTTTTTATTGGATTTTTAAAGGATTTTGTGAACACTGTTTTGAAAAGATCCATACATTTATAATATTAAAATTCTGTTCCCTTTTGCTATTCCTTTATTCATCTCCATCCATCCATCCATCCTGTAACTCTGGATCTACTTATTTATATGATCTAACGTAGATTTATCAACAGTCAATCTTACTTAAAATATACTAATATTGCAATTATCACTTTTATAATTTGTAATATTCACAAACTTTCAATAACCCTAGTTTATGGGATTTGACAGGTGTCTTGATTCACACTGGGCTGCCTTTCCGTTATAATACTTGTGAACTGGTGGGCGTATAAACCATATTACTATGTGATTAATTGATAGTTGGAGGATTACTTTGATCTGTTAACAATGGAGAGAGCAGCTGTCCTTCTTTAAGACTTAAGCAAGTGCTGAGCAGCCACTGGGGAATATTGGCTGTGTTTGGAATCACATAGACTACTAGCGTATTAATCATACATGATGTATGACGTCAAATCGAGTATGTAGTGTGTTCCAACTGCACAGTATGTGGACTTTGTGTACGTAAGAAATGCCCAGATGTGTACTAGATTAACAAGAATTTATACTCAACCACCCCAAAAAGCACTGTGTCTCTTTGTACCGGTAATGTACTATACTGTAGTAGGCAGTGCGTTAATATGCACTTCTGAACACAGTTATGAACAGCTTGGCAATCAGCCATATAACTTGGCTCTGTTATATGATCAATGAAATATTAATTTGTATGCGCCTACCGTCCCCACTGTGTGTATAATGTTTTTATCAAGATGTCTTGTATTGTGTGCCTGTCGAGGCCTTCTGAAGATTGATATGAAGTTGCCTGTCTTTGTTAGGAGATACAAATACAGTGTGCAGATCCCATTTGCTTCTTCCCTCCCTGTCTTTCAAAGTAAAATAGCCCTAATAGTTAAAAAGGTGTCTTAATTAATAGCAGGGACAAACATTTAAACATTCTCACAAACACAGTCTGTTGTACAGAGCCAGAGTGCAGAGCCTTTCTGTTCGCTTTAATTTTCCTTCTAGCAGGTTGTCCTCTGACTTCAACTCCTCGAACATTTAATGAGTTTCTCTCACTATAAATGGATAACCAAAAGTATAGTCCAAAAATACAGAACATAGTGTTCTGTAATCACTCAGTTAATGAAATGTTTTTGTCACAGCCACTGGCATGACTAGGTAGAAACCACAAAAATATGTAGGCCTAGAAACATTCAGTTTTTATCTGCAGTGTACTGTAGGTTGTGACTGTAGATTTGCTTGTCTTTCATTTTCAACATGCCAGATTATGTTATTACATCAGGTTTTCACTGGTCCAGCACTCTAATCTTAAAGACACCTCTGTAAATGTATTACTCTCAGATGCTCACCATTTACATCACTAACATGACAAACACATAAATGGGACTGGCAAGTGGTGTTCAGCAACTAAGGTTCCAAACAAATTGGGGCTTTAACCTCTTGTTTGCACTAAGTGTGAATTCCCCTCCTTCACAGAGAGTGTGAAGCATGTTATTGAAGGGTTTATGAAGCTGGCACTGCAAATCTTGTGCTATTGTACAGCACCTCCATGTGTCCATAAGTCATCACTACACATTTCTGTCAGTGTTCAGTGAGTCCCCCTGTTGGTCAAGAAAAATCAACACTGCCACTTACTGCAGCAACACAGTGATGATGCTATATGCTGCAGGCACAGCCAGATTACTCACAGCTATGGCAACTGGCAAAGGTGTTAATGTGCTTGTGTTTGTGCATGTGTGTCTCTTTTTTGAAGCAGATATTATGAAGTAGCCTACCGGTGAGCTTTTTAAATGATAATTAGCCTTAGCTGTTGCCATGGCAGACCAGCAGAGGAGAGTGTGTCAGAGGACGGAGCGTGACTGCTGCCTCCTCGCAAAGATGCTGAGTTAGGATGCAAAGGTTGCACACATTCACACCACAGCGCCCCCCCCTCCATCTCTCTGCTTGTGTCCATGGAATTAAAACCATTCATTAGCACTGCTATCTCATCCATGAAATGATGTGCGAGTTTACAATCACACTGTCAGCTGCTTTTTTTTTTTTCATGGAAAGGTGTTTCACTTGATTTCATAATGAATGAGCTGATTGATTGCTGATGTGCTGTGTAACAGTGTCATTTAAAGCTACAGTCCTTCATTTGATTTTATGTTTTTTGGCATCCTATGGCTCACAATTTCCTGCTTTTATCTACAGTCATTTGCTCATCTGGTTCATAGTGTGTAATTAGTGGGAGGTTTCCAAACTAGAGATGGTGGCCGCGAGTGTGTGTCACTGCAAAAACTAATTTGAGAGTCATAAATAAAACATAAAGCAGACATAATCACGAGAAGAAACAGTGAGTCACATGCACATAATCCTCTAAAGATAGACGCAGGACTCGCACACGATACTGCACCTGACAGGGTGACGCTCTCGTTTAACATCCCTGCCTCTCTGCTGTCTTTCTGTCAGCAGGGTGTGAGGTTCAATGTGCATGTGTCAGTCTGTGTGAGATGTTAGTTCTTATCCCCCGTTTGAACCAAACACGGGTCTCTGACCACTGAAGGGACAAATTATGCTTTTGATACTTTTACTTTTCATGGTCTGTTAATGCCCCCCCCCCTCCCCACCACCACTACCATGTGATGAAAATTCATTGTGGGAGAAAGGACTGTGACAGTTTTCAATATACTGCATTTATACCTGTATGTATTGTGAGCCACAGAGTGTACAATTTTGAGTTTCATAATAGTGCTTGCTCTTATCTTAAGCCTACCATAAATCTGTGCTATATGCTATAAAATAGCATGAAAGCCCAAGACCTAAAATAGGAAATGTATAATGATGGATACATTAACCGTATGTGAACTTCAAATAACCGTATACCATAGAAAAGACCCAGTCCTACCTGTTAGTGTCGGACACAAAGTTATTTAATGAATAATGTAGATGAAAATAATTAACACAACATGAACTCCAAATAATGTTAGAAACAATGTAGAATTGGTGATTGCAAAATACATTTCACAAGTTTGAAAGAACGTTTGATTTGAAGTTACTATAATTCTCTCACAAAAACAGGAAATAGACTTTTAACACCTGGAAGAATGCATCTTAAACATAAATGACCAAACAATCAGAAACACACTTCATGAGGGTGGCCTGAGGGCTCACACACACACACACACACACACACACACACACACACACACACACAGATAACACTGTGCTATGGAAAGGAGGATGCAAAGGAACTTTGGTGTATTGAAGCAGTCCATCTGGTTGCTTCACTGGGACACTGGGACACTGTTTCATCCAGCGTGACATTTTCTAATCCAAATCATGTTTTATGCATGCCCTCTGTTGGGGCACTGAGAGATGAGATACAGGGATTTCTGTTGATACAAGGAGTTCCACGCTGAACTAATGTCTTGAAGACAGCAAGTGACATGCATACAGTTCAGGTGCACCTGGTCTGATGTAACGCTTTCACAAAAGAAGTGGTCTCTGAAAATGTAACTGAATTAAAACAAATTACAATTTTCCACAGCTTGCTATTACCTGCAAAGACCATTTTGGGAATCAATAGAGGGCACACATTAGATTAAAGCAGTACTGGACACAAGACAATATGCTCTTTCACTTCTCATTATTTTCATGCATAAGCTCACACAGTCTCTCGCTCTCTGTCTCTGAGGCTGTGAGATTTACTTTTCCCTCAAAAACACACATAGTCTCTCTCTGTTTCTCTCTCTCTCAATCTCTGGCTCTCTCATTCCAAGATTTACAACTCCCCTTAAAATAAAGATGCCACTGTTTATGCCTCACAGCCACCTTCAAAGGCTGGCTTTTTGTGGCCTTTTTTAGCCACCTACCATCGCTCTCAAATAGATTTCTTTTTGAATATCTGTATGAAGACATTTTTAAAGGTCTCATCTATAAATTATATCATGCACTGAATTGTGGCTGGGACATCCGCCTGCCGCTGATTCAGGCCTCAGTGGGCTATTTTCTGGCTGAACGTGTGATTTATTTATTTCTAATCCGTCAGTCCATACGTGTAATCAGCTTTTTGCTATTGCAATGTACACGGTTAATTCATGATGGTTTTATTGTAAATTTACGTAAGCAGTGCGGTAGCCCGGCACTCCAGTATGAAGTGAACAATCAAATGTTATCTGATTATGAGATTTTAAAATGGTTTCTCAAGTAGACGCTTGAGTAGTAGCGTGAATATGCAATGTAATCATAGTTGAAAAGACCTGAAAACATTTGTAACTGCCGTCTTCTGTTTAATTTATGCTTCTGGTGAGAAGTGAGGGAAAATAGCTTACTTGCCTTTTCAAGTGCGTATTTTTGTTATTTATTTGAAAGGTTTCCCGGTATATGCACTATTACAATTGTTCCGTTTAGTGCTGTTATCCTATCACGATCATGCCTTAATGTGTAAATGCCTCAGTGTCCTGTTACACTCAAAGCTCTCGCAAGACAAGGCTTTTTAAGTAACTAAGATGTGTTTGTAGTTGAGCATATTTGAGCTTCCGAAACCATTTTGTTTCCGTCCAACATCAAGTTGCGCTCACTCACAAGGTGTGAGGTGTCGCCCATTAATTCCTCTGATACTCACTGCGTTGTTTATGCGTAATTAGCCAGGTGAGCATCATAAAACACCGTCCACCTCAGCTCTTTATCATGATGCAGACAGGGCTTTTAGCTTACATAAACTTGCTGCTGACAGGATCCCTTGGCTCACACCCAGTCACTCTGAAGTGCAGCATGCTCTCATGTGTGATGTGGCGTAATGCGTAAGCAGGTCCAAGCAGGGACTCACTCCCTTTTTGACTTAATTGCCTCCTTCTTAGTCCGCATTTCAAGGCTGAATACTACATAAGAGTTTGACGAGGCCACACCGTTTCAAGGCTTCTCCAAATGCGGCAGAGAAATGCAGCTTTCTCTTGCCTGAATCTGGAGACCACAACCAGGTAATTCATTGGAACGTACGTCACAAACCCACTGCATAGTGGTCACTGTTAATGGTGTGTTTGGGCATTTCTTGCCAACTTGCTAAGTTGGGAAATGTCACCTGATCACAATGTTTTAATGTGTGTATATATACTGTAGAACATCATACAAGTTGGACATCTAAAAAGCCACTGCAAGGTGTAAACAATGAAAGCCAGGTATTATCTCCAGTGTTTGTTCTTGGTAAAATGTCTACCAAATGTCCATCTTATGCACGGTCACAGCTTTAACTATGAACTTTTACTATGAACTCTGACCAGTGGTCATGGAACTACCACGGGTATTTAACACCTTATTTGCGCTTAAGCTCTGCAACTTTTTAAGGGTAACTTTGTAAATTTCCATCTTTACAAGTTGAGGAGAACTGCCCAAGTATTATTAGTTTTGATATCTGTGAGGCTAGGAGTGAGAAATTGTTATTTTAAAGGACGCACTTGAGGAGGAGGAGCAACCCTTCAATCTTCCAAAGTCTACAACTTTACAGGCATGTTCTTTCAAAGTCAGAGCCCCTGAATTAGGATGCATGGCAGCGCATACTTGCTGTGAATACAGTCAATCAGAGACGGAGGAATCACACAAACGAAGCAGCAGCAGCAGCTGGAAAAACATAAAGCCACTCTTATGTAGTGCCTACTATAAAACACAAGTAATATACTGTATGTTAATGTTGGAACATCCAAAAAACATGGACACAAAGTTTGCTATTGCATGTTGGGAATGGCCTCACTGCTTGCTCAGAGTTGGGAGGAAAGGCTTTTGGAGCCATGGCTTCCGTGTAGCAACATGTGTTTTGGTTGATTTGTATGTGATTAAAAACATACAAAGTCACGCGGACTCATTCAGAGGTAAATGTCACTCATCTCTTAGCACATGTCCTGCGTACCTGATCAGGCTGCTATATTATTAAGGCTGTGTACTCTGCAGCTGTGTTTCAGTCAGTCTAAGACAGGCAGACACAAGCCAGAGATCCATTTTCACATCAGTGTGTGCCTTCTGCGCCAGGACCATTATTATAATTACTGATACTGCTGGCCTCCTGTTACCAACAATAAAATGCTTCAGGGAAAACTCTGGACTGAAAAAATCTAATTTGTCGAGAAGATCTTATCATTTGCTGTTTAATGCTGTAATTGCTATTAGGCCAGAAGGAAAAAGGAGGAAGGCACTCTGCTAAGTCTAGTAGGAAGGAGAATATACATTTGTCTTCATGAAATTATATGA